>PVLD010004589.1:0-123242 GCA_004027595.1 Dinomys branickii
ATATATATATATGTTCTTGGAAATTTTATAAATTTTAACAAGGAATATTATATTTTACTTCGATCAGTGGAGTTTTTCATTATACAAGATATTCTTCTGTAATGTGAATACTATGTAACTCTTTTGTGATATTAATATTCACAATGCCTGGCTGCCCATTTTTGCCTATTTAAAATGCTTGTCCTCTGGAGAACTAGAGGTTGAAGGTTCTTAATGATCAGGTAAAATGTCCTCATTTTGCTTTGATTAGTATCCCAAAGAAAGCGCCAGGCCTTACTTCTGTGATTCAGTTTTCTCTTTTCTTGTGTGAGTGGGGGACTAGGTTTTGGCAGCTGAAGCTCTGTTAAGCCTTGGTGCAGTTTAGAATCAAAGGTGGAAAAAGGCAGGTGACTGTTGCAGACAGGCAAGCAGGCGCAGATTGAGGGTTCGCCTGCATCCAAGATCCTCAGCAACAGCTGCACTGAGGAACTCCCCTGTCCACCGCACACACTTCCTTCCTGTGGCCTCAAGGCCGATGTTCGGTGCAAAGTCAGCTCCTACCAGCCTGTGGACAGTACCAGCAAAGTGGCTGGAGAATCTTCCAGTTTCTACCTCCTCCCGCCCATGTCTTATAGAGCCTTTTAGATCATTCAGAATATCTTCGAGCTGAAGAGATTCTTACTGCATTTTATGCCTTTAAAGCTTTCTGAATAAGAGAATGTCAGCTTGAGCCCAGTAATTGCTATAGCTGGGTACTTCTGAGAGAATTCCAGGAAAAGCACACAGAATGAACGCCGTAAATTCTATTTATTTAAAATCATATCTAATCCCACAGTGCACTGAATTCCTCATACAGTGAAAAGTAAGAGGGGTAACATGATTAACTTTAAAAAATGGAAGCTTTGCTTTATTGGCAATAAGCAGGGTTAACTCCCAAGCTGTGAAACATTATTCCATTTTTCTATTAATAATTACCAAAATGCAATGTTTTAGTGGTCTCATAAAACATGGAAAGATGTTTCTTTTCATACTTGATAACATACATTTGAGAAAAAAATCTTCAAAAACAAACAATTATTATGCCAGTTAATAAACCATGTTGTTCTTAGAGTAGTTAAAATTCATCTAAAATCTTTCCAACAAAATAAGCCTGCCTTACCAGAGTGGCCAGCTTTTTTCTCCAACTAAAAATGAAAAAAAATTGTGTTTCAGAGAAAAACACCAATGTTTTAATGGAGGTGGCCGGCAGCCCCCATCTGAATCATTAAGATCAGGAATGACCTTTCTTTGTTTATATTTATCTGACCATTTTCTGTAGAAAAGGAATATTAAGAGCTACATAAAGCTTCCACACATGTTGCACAGAAAGGACTGTATAACCCTCTATTATTTCTGCTGTAAAAGACTACATGTCTAGCACTAGCCTGGGGCAGAACTGGCTGCCAGGAAACTTGACCTGCATCATGGGCTTAATGAAGCCATAGCTTGCTGTGTATAATTCTTTCCACTTTTAAATAGTATTGTATCCAGGGGAAATGAGATAAGGGCCTCTCCTTTCTCCTTCTGAGCTCCTGCCCAGTCTGCCCTGAAGGGACAGACGATGCAGCCGAGATAGGGCTCCAGCTCTAAAACCTGCCCTGACCTTTACTTGGGAGGACCCATTCAGATCCAGGCAGCTGGGGCACCTGAGAATTGTCACCCACAGCAACATCTGAGAGCTGGTTCCCTGTAGATGTGCTGACTGCTAGATCTGAATAAATATATCTGTACACAACTTCCTTTGGCTTTTCCCTGAAGACAGTGAATAGCATCTTTAATTTTGAAAAGTTTTCCTTTAGATTCCTAGGTCTTTTTGGATCTTTTATCTCATTCAGAAGCTTCTACTAAATAAAACTCTTATCAACTTTTGGGCTTTTGTTTTTTTTTTTTTTTAACTTTTGGGCTTTTGATTTACTGAGTCTCCTCAAGTCACTACACGAAGAACAATATATTGTAATTTTTTGTAACCTAAACATGACAGCCTGTGATAATCATAGTTAATCCTGATTGTCAACTTGACTAGATTAAGAAATACCTGGGGTATTAGTAAAAGCATACTCTGGGGTGTGCTTTGTGGCTCACAGGGCATGATCTCAGGGACGACATCTGCCTCCTAGCACTCTCCTCTTTGGTCCTCTTTCCAGCTTGCTTGTCTTCTTGGCTGCCTGAGGTGAGCACCACTCCTTTATCAAGCCCTCTGCCGTGATGTATGGAACCAGTCAACCCCGGACCGAAGCCATGATCCAGACAAACCTTTCTCTCTTTATGTTGTGGGTATCAAGTAACTCGTCCCATCCACAGGAAAGCTGGCCAACAGCAAACCTTAGCCTGTATCTTAAGCCACCCCATCCAAAGGCAGGGGTCCGATAGGCAGTAGTACATAGTTGAAGGAGGTTTGAGATACAGAGCTCTCACCGAGGTCGAGAAATGCTGGCTGTCTGAGGGACCACATACATTGGTGAGTGTACAACCTCACGGCCTCAAGCCAGCCCTGCGGTGCTACACCCAACAGGCAAGCTGGCTCCCACCTCCTCTTCTCTGCCTACTTTCTTATGCCCCTGCGCGTTCAGAAAAATAAAGCCTCATCCTCTGCTCCTCGTGCTCACACTTCTCCTCCACCATACCTAAACATGTTTCTCCCTCTTGTGAAATTACTAACAACTCCACTGGCCTTCTCACCCACACACAGAGAGTTAAGGTTTCCCTCAGCACCATGAAGTCAGGAGCATTGTAGGAGGGGGCAGGGGGTCGTGGTTTCTATGCTCAGTACTCTGAGGGTTGCTGGCATCTCAATTTGCTTCAGAAAAAGCACAATTTGGGCACTGAGGGAGCCATGGCAGCCTCTGCAATGGTACAGGATGGTCTACTGGCAGAGTGAGAGCCACACTTCAGGGGGATTAGTTATTGATAAAGGAAGAGGGGGAAGGATAGTAAGATGACTCCAGGAGTCCTAAGTATAAAAAATAATTATTTTAAAATAGGGGAGTGACATATGTTTGTTGACAGAAAAGAAAGAGGCAGTAGAAACAATGAGTTTGAAGCATAATTAACTTACTGGGCAAGGCTCCTAGGAATCAGGAGAGTCGAGGTTAAAGGGGAGGGACCAGTCTCTAAGGAAGCAGGGTGCTTTTCCCAGACAGCAAGGAGACTGTGAAGAAACAGAAGCACTTGAAGATGTGGTACATTACACTAGCTGACTGTGGTCTGGCTGATTAGCCGTTGAGACTTAGGACGCAGGGATGAAAGCTTAAGGAGAGTGGAAAAGATTTGACCTGGAAGGATCATGTCCTCTGGTGGTGGCCAGGTGTGTCTTCTGTATTTATGATGGGATACAAGTCAGTGAGTCTTAAAATAGGAGCAACTGGTCTCAGAACTGGACAAGTCTAAACTTGAAGGACGGAATAATTCTAGGGAAAACGTAACCACAAATAGATCACAAAGCATGCTTTGAAATCTGTGTACACAGGCTTTCCTAGAGATTCTTTGGAAAATGAATCAAAAGAGCTGTGTTATTCTAGCAACTCTATTACTTGATAGCTTTGCTGTGCTTGGTGTCAATATAAGTGAATTATTCAATGAGTACTGACTGCCCGTGCTGCTGTGTTAGAGACTGCAGGCACAACAGAAAATAAGAACTTCTCTGACCTTGGGTCAGGTGTCATTGCCTACTAGCGTCTCACCTCATCTCCTCTACTTGGAGGGCGGCTCAAACAATAAACCAGAAGGTTATTTTGTAACGCTGACCTTTCCCCATTTCCTGCCCACCCCTCACCCGACACCAGGAACTATTGTCTTTTTCTCTATCTTTATATGTTTGACTTTTACTTATTTTTCATTCCTCCTGCAAGATCATGCAATATTTTTCTTTCAAAAATGTAGCTGTAGGAGAAGATGGATATATTAATTGGTTTCTGCTGCAGTAATTATTTTACTGTGTATGTATCTTCTAATATCATTTTTAAATATATTTAAATATAAATCAGAATGTGTTTTGAGAATTCTGGAGCCCAATTTTAGAAAAGAATCTGTAAGAAAATATTTTTTCCTGAATCAATTGTTCTGCTGTAACAATGCCAAATAACAAAATGACTATAACCTCCAGATAGACGACTCTAACTCCTTATGATGCCCTTGGGTTGTCCCAGGCTTTGACATCTTCCTGCGCAACTTTACAGCCAGGCTTGGCACCCATTGTCTCTAAGTGGGAAGCAGAGAATGTGGCTTCATTTGAAAAATCTCTGCCACTTCCTCATGTCTTCCCTGACTCGTCGCCCTATTCCTGTGACTGGTTTCCTGGATGAGCACTTCAGTGCTAATTCCAGCAGAGCACAACACAGAGCTGACCCATCAGCCAAGTGTAAACCAGCAGAGTTCTTTGATCTTCAGCTGGGTACATTCTTTGCGTGGTCAAGACTTTGGCAGGACAAGTGAAAGGAGTGTGCCTGGTGATTGGAAGCCAGGTCAAAGGTAATGTTCTGGAGAGGGTTTCTGAGAGTAAAAACTAAGGAAATTACCCTCTTTTTGAAGGCTGAATCTAGACTAGGAACAATGTTCCTGGAAATATACCTAGGAGTTCTGAGAATACTCCATCACTTTAATTGTGGCCACAAAATTAAATTCTCTATACTCCAGCCCACTTTGTTTAGCATACTCAATACTGATGAATATTTCTGTCTTATCTAACATCAATTAATTGCCTGTAGTGGTGGAAGACAACAGGAATGATGGGGAGCCTTTGGAGGAAGTCCATTCCTAAGGCAAAGATTTCTCAGGCAAGAAAAAATTATAAACTACATATTAGATGAAGGGCACAGGTAAGAAGGCCGATGAAACTGAGGTAGTGCTACTCTCTGCTTTGGGTCTTCCTCTGTGAGGGCTGCACTTGTAACTGGATTCAGAAACTGGATTCCTGGAAAGTTTACTGAGTAGGGACATAGACTAATCAGTCCCTATTGAGCAACACACAGAATCACTCCCTACTGAACAAAAAATTGAGAAGAAGGTAAATTGCTTGGTAGTCTTCTCTAAACAATTTGTTTCTGTAAACTCTATCTTGGGGTAGCTGAAAAGCGAAGTACACTTTCTCAAGTTTCCTCCCTAAGCACCTGCCCCATCTTGGGTCTCAGGTCTCACTTTCCAAGAAAACCTAGAGACCTGTTCTGTTACAGGTAGAAATTTCCATGTTACACAAAGCAGCTTTTGATCTGTTAGCTTTTGACATGTGATTCCTTGCTTCCCTGTCTACCCATCTCTTCTCATTGCTCTTACTTGCTTTCTCCCAAACCAGTTTCCTGCAGTGTGGACATTCTCCTGTGAATGACCCTATGTTGAAGGCCTGAAAGGACCTAGGTTCTTGCCTGCTGTCTCTGCAGTGACATGGTTACCCTCACTGGCATTTGCCTATTAACCTCAGCTTGTTGGTGTGATTTGTTTTTTTCCTGGGCTTATAAAGTCCATGCCTCTAAATGCTCCGTAGGGCACTGATCTCTGTTAAACTTTCTATACAATTCTATTTACCAACACTTGTGCTCCTTCCAAGGGTTTTAAAAATTTCTGGAGAAGATAGTCAAGTACAGATGGACCAAATGCTGTAAGAGACCCTGCTGGGTACCCTGGAGAAGAATGAAGGTGTGACCACATCCCTGTGAAAGTTTCCCAGGGCATCTCTGCTTTGCTATTTTTTTTTAAATTTCCAAATTCCTACATCATTTATGCTGGGCTTAAATCAGGGTTTTCCACGGTGTGTTCACTGTGACACTAGTCCTAAGGGGTGCTCTGTGGAAAACAATTCCATGATGAGTTAAGAATAGGAAATGTACACATATAACCCATATAACCTGGAATACTTGAGGTTTTCAGAGAAGCAG
This sequence comes from Dinomys branickii, assembly GCA_004027595.1. NCBI lineage: Eukaryota > Metazoa > Chordata > Mammalia > Rodentia > Dinomyidae > Dinomys > Dinomys branickii. The sequence goes on from PVLD010004589.1 coordinate 5,886, forward strand.
AAAAAAATGTGTTTAACCCAGAATTTTCCAATCCTATATATTCATATACCATTTTAAATAACATAGAAAAAGTAGTGTTTCTCAGACCACATTCTTGGAAACTTGGCACAAATGATTTGTTAAATTATTAATATGATAATGTCACGAATACCCTATTTGTATGCGAGATTTTATTTTTATCATCACATAAAATGTTCTTCATAAAAGCTGGATTTTTACATGTCTATGATGTTGTTGTCCAAGACAGTAACTACTAGTCATGTATGGTCACTGAGCACTTCAAATGGAGCTGTGTCTGAGAAGCTGTGTTCAAATGCACAGCCGATTTATGAGATAACATGAAAAAACTTAAATATCTCACTAATAATTTTTTATACTAATCATATAGTGAAGTACAATATTTTAGCTATATCTGGTTAAATAACATAAAAATTCACTTCACTTCTTTCTGTTCACTTTTCAAAAATGTGAGTATTAGATTTTTTTCCCTCTTTTCTTGCAAGTACTCTGCCACTGAGTTACAGTCCCAGCCTTAAAAGTGGCTACTAGGAAATTTAAAATTATATGTTGCTCACATTATATTTCAATAGACAACACTGCCACGCTCATTTTTGTACCCCAGGTATGAATTATCCGTGTGACAGGTGACACGGAACAATGTCCACTGATGCCACAGTGCTGTGGATTTTCACAAGACCTTCTGGGTAGGTTCTTCTTGACTCCCCTATCAGAATCACTTGTAATTCCTCTATCAAAGCGATCACGTTAGTGGCATTCTGCAAACTTCAATAGTTTTCAGAGTTATTCCCTCGCATTTAACTTATATTTGCTAAGCATTATCATTGCTTCTCAGGACCACAAATACCGCTATTCCTCAGGGGGAAAGAAAGGAAACAAACAAACACAGCAGTAAAAATCCCACTCTTTTCATATTTATTTTAGAGAAATCTTCCCAGAGATGTAGTGAACTTTAAAATCCATGTAATGAGCTAGGAACACAGACCATATTTTCAGTTACTGGCAGGAATGAAACTGAAGGTCCTACCTGACAATCTACATCTGTGAAGTAATTAGACCAATGCATAGTATGACCACCTGTATCGATAGCCAGGAGAGATGTGGTAGACAGCTGCATTTCACATGAGCCTGCACAGAAGTCCGCAGCTTCCTAGATTCCAGAGAACAAGGAGAAGTCAAGGCGGATGGCAGCCGAAGCAAAAGCTGCACCAAGAAGAAAACAAGCGGGGGCGGGCAGCGTTCTCAAAAGCGTGAGTCAAGATGAAAAAGACGGGGAACAGCACCATGACAAATACACTGCAGATGCTTTCCATCAGACAGACGTGTGCTTCCACCACTCACACTGCGCCCGAAGAGAGACTGCGGGAGAAACGGCTCTGATACGCTCGTCTTCCCTGCAGCACCGTAGCCCAGCCTCGGGAAGCCACACTGAATGTCCTCACCAGAAACCCCCTGTGAGAAGCTGCAGAAAGCAGCAAGAGCGCCACGTGCCACTGCCACTCGGGAGTTTGCATGTGAACAAACAAGCCCTCTGTCTTCTAGGCTGGTCAAACACAGTCTTTGAGAATTTCCAGTTTATGGACACCAAAATGTAAAGTACTGAGGCTTTGTTTTTCTTAAGTTAAAATACTCTGCTGAAACTACTTTGTCTTTCACGTATTTGCTACCCCTACACAATATCTTCTGACTTTCTGGATATCTCCTGTCAGTCTATCCGCAGCATAATCTAACCACACTCTAATTAGTCTTAAGCTTTGAAACAGACTTCTGAATTCGTTTCTCCATGATTTCCCATTGCCATTAAGAACAGGGACCCCCCCCCACACACACACACACAATCTATAGAGCTTTTACGATTTGGATGAATCTACTAGTCTGGCCTTTTCACCCATAATCAATTACGTATACTCCATGGACTAGGTAATTTGCTTTTCTATTTCTGTGGCTTGCCAGGTTCAGCCTCCATCTCTGCACCCCCCGCTCCCAAGCACTGTCTGAAGTTTAGCCTAGTTCATAGTTCTCCCAGGAGCCGTGACTTTCCATTTCACACTTCCTTTATATTCCTTTACATCTATTTCTCTAACACACATATGCACTCATGCATGTTTGATCATGTAAATCCTAGCTCTGTCAGTCACTGTGTAGCTTGGCCATTAACCTCCCCGTGTCTTAGTTTCCTGAAATGCAAAACTCAGGATAATAATAGCAGCTACTTATTGTCATGAGAAGTAAGTTGGTTTCTGTAAGGCCCTTAGGACAGTGCTGCATGTGTGGTGCGCCCTTCAGGGATGATTTCTATTACTTGTAATGGCAGCCAGAGAGAAGGCATTAGTGGTATGTTATTATTTCTGTATTCCTGACAGCGCTGCTTGGAATCTCATACATTCTACATGATCAATAAACATTTACAGTACAAAAGAGTAAGGCACGCAGAGCAAGGAACTTTAAAATGAGAATCAGTGCACTAATTTGTTACTACTTTTAAAACTGCCTTAGAAATTCTTTCTTCACCATACCAGGACTGATTTGGTGATGTTCAGAAAAAAATGTTTCTTTAAAAGGAAGAGCTAAACTAAAAACAAAACTCTATTAGCTGGTAACCTGTGCATTAGCTCCTTCTTGAAATTGCACTGTTTTGTGTACAATTCTGGAGAAGCAAGCATTTATCTTAATTTATATCTGAGACCCTTACACTGCAGTAAATGGCAATAAACTTACACAAATGAAGATTGAATTCAGTCAAGGCTAAGAGTAATAACAACTAAGAGGAATTTCTAACTCTCCAGCTTACAGCTATGCTCATTGTCTCTAAGAATCTCTTGCTTTAATGAGATAAGCTGGTGAAAAGAGATTTAAAAATAAAACTAAAAAAAAAGAAGAAAATTGAGTGTGATCTAAAATTCAGCCTTGTCTACTCTTTGTCAGTGTGCAGAGACGAAGGGGACCACAGAGCCACTCTTCAGCATTTGAAGATCAGTGTACATTTTGCAGAGGAGAGTAGCCGCCTTTCAGTCACAGTGTTTTCCCTGCTGTCACATAAGCACGTACTGCACTAAATTTAACATGTCTCCAGACCCCTGTTTAATTCTCACAGCTGGGGGACAGGACTAGTTCAGTCAAACCTCCTTTTCTATAATACCTACAAATCTGCCCTTTAGTAACTTATTTTCTCCACAAAAATGGTCTCTAACTAAACTCTAATAGATTTTGTCACATGGTTGCTGCTCTAATCAGAGAAGAGCACTTTATGGGATTATTAATCGTGCTCTTTTTCAAAAGCTACTGATTAAGCATTTGCCTGACCATTACAAGCAGCCAGAAGGCACAATGGAGGCTGCTTGCTTACCCAGTAGCAGGCTGCAGTAACCTTCACCCTGGGTGCATAACGGACTGCATACAGCTAGTGCCAACTAAGCAGATTGAAGTTTCACTTCCCCTCAGCTCTTAGCCACAGATTGCTCAGAGCAATCATCTTCCCACCGTTTTATTCACCAGAACTGATCTAGCACCCAATAGCAAAATCGCTCCCGGGTCCTCACATCCCAAAGCAACTAAATTATCTCTGAAAACTGAATGACACGCTGGGCAAAAGAATATATTCAACTGTGAGGCACTGCTTACAAGATTTACTTTGGCCTCCTCAACCAGCAGACCCACTAAACACCATCTGTCCCTGCCTTCTAGGAAAGCAGCTTCTTAAGCCACACAGTCGTTTTATGTGTTAATGTCCAAGGCTCCAAAGTAACTGCCAAGCAACACAAAGAGGCTTCCTGTACTCAAGAAAACCCCTACTTCTTTGAGGCCAATTTATAGTGTGCTCATGAGAACACACACTCAGCCCCAGCACCAGCAAGCCTGAGGTTTTGTTAGAAGTCAAGATACCAGGAATAAGCAGTGAGTAGTGTTTCCGAAAGAAAAAATACACTTACACTTTATGTCTTGTGCTGAACATGAATATTTTCTGTAAAGTTCACAGCTGTCTAGAAGTCCTTCAAATTTTGTAGATACATGTCCTGTCCCTTTAATGGTCCGTAACTTGTCCAAACTTCCTACAGTTGGCTCCAGATCAAACACTCAAATTCTCAGTTTAGTATAAATGTGCCAGATGTAATTCTCCACTGACCTGACATAATGAGAATTTTTAAAGCAATCTGGTACTCTCTAAGTTTATCAATATTAGCTATGTTGACGTCATTGGAAAATGAGCAATTCTTTGTTTTAAGTATTTGTTTCTTTGTTGTAATTGTTCTATTGGGAAACAAAAGCTGTCCTTACTGCCTCTAAAATAAAGGAGGTTAGTTAAACCATGGGAAGAACAAAGAAAAATATTTCTTAATTATTTTATGTGTCTTAACAATCAGTTTTTTAATTCTGCACAAGGATTTCCTGGGTTTGTCTTACAGTTATCTCTGTAGATGTTTTCTTAGGTCTGCTAAGTGGGCCTGAGGGGGGGCTCATATGTTTATTGTGTATCTCTTATTCTGAAAGAACTAATAGGCTGATCAACAAGAACAGAAGTCTTCAGTATGGCAATCTGCACATTTCTTCACGTGCACATTTTCTTCCTTAGTAAGTATACTATGGAAGAAAGGTATAATATTTGTAGAAAAGCTAATAAAAGAGATGTAGCAGACTAGCTTGTTCTTCTCTAATAAATTTATAAAATTAAAACTTTTTCTTTATGAAACATTAAATGTTCCCAAACAAACATACTTAAATTCACTTCTGTTCTTCACATTACATTATACTTCTTTAATAAGCAGTGAGACACATTGAACTAAAAAGCTCATTTAACAAAAGGGTAAAACTCAAAACCAAATTGGTGGAACACAGAATGTTCAGCCTGTAATTAGAATGATCATCAGTCACAGTTTTGCTGTGTGAAGACAATACATGTTCTGCTTCAGTGGCTTGGTGAACTGTTAAAATGTATCTACAGTGTGGCGGTGGTAATCAAATTACTTTTCATCAGTACTATTCAGGTAGTGCCGTGACAGTCTGTACTGCTACCATGGAGAAACATATCGTTGGCAGTGCTTGCTCATCCATGTTAATAGAGGCCAAGATGCTAATTTCTCACACTGCTTTACTATTCACATATAATAAAGTCTGATTTATTTCTGAGTTTTTACATCAGGTATGTCTGACTCTTGTACTCTGATGGAAATTGTGTAGTAGTAGAAATGTGGCATAAATCAGAACTAGGTTTAAATTCTTACCACTAATGCTGGGCACATTTTTGACCTTTTAAAATCCTAAGTTCCTCATCTGTAGAGTTGATAACACTTAGCGGGTTTATTGTGATGCGATGTGTACAAAGTCCCTAAGCCTAACGCTCTTTTTCCCACGCTTTTCCTCAGCACTACACCGCCCCCTTCCATCTGCTTGTGGTACACTCAAAAATCATGGAACATACATAGCTGACATTTTCAGATGATTCATAAGAAGTATAAAAATAAATTAATTAACATGATACTGATTTTATTAGTTGAAATGACCCATAAGAACTTCAACACAAGAGGGGGAAAAAGGCTTCATAGCTACCAAACAAGCCTTAAAGGTACTGGAGCACTATCCGTGGCTTATATTTTGAGCTAAAATAATGAAGATTATTCACATTTTCCATCATTTGGTTACTATCTTTAATAAATATTGGCCAGACTAATGGTTCTCACATTTCACTTTTGGTTTCTTCTCTTTTAATTTCTCTATTGAACATTTGTTCGTATGCATTGTAAAAACAAATAGAAATTAACCATGGCAATGGCTAAAATATAAACCACAAATTTGAGTCAGCAGAGGTCTTTTTGGGTAGCCTAACATTCCATATCTCTGTGTATTTCAGTCTCTTTGTCATCTTATGAAATGATAAATGAAAGAGATCTGATCACAATATAAATTAATCTCTTTTAAGAGTCCTATATGCTCTTGGTAAGTTCCCAGACCGGAAAGGAAACTTGGTCTAAGTTTTGAAAGTACTTTGGTGTCTCAGAATGATTTCATTTGATCAAGCGCCCAGAACATATGTAGTTCAGGCTGGTGACCAGTCGCTGGGAACTTAGAGGGAGATGCTGAGCATTCCCTTCACCTGGAGATGGAAGTCTTCCCTATCTCATTGGTCCTGTAATTTCACGCAAATGCTCTCCACATTACTGGGGTTATTTATTTGTATGATTTTTTATTTAAAAGAGAATAGTAAAAAAAGAACAATAGCATAATACCCACATCAAAATCAAAACAAAGCAAAAACATTAAAAATGATACAGAGTTTCAGAACAAAGCGATCAGAACTAACAGTGGTTGTTCTGTCACATTTTGTTATCTTCTGTGATGTGTTTTGATTTAGCAGAACTGAAGGAAAGGTCATTTTTCCTCCAAATTTCTCTCTCTTTTTCTTCCACTTATACTTCCAATTCCTAAATAAATACTGGTCTTATTTATCCATGCCCCCAAAGTCTGACGGTACTTATTCAAATTTGTATATAATATAACATGCATTTTATGCATAGTACAAAGCAAGATCACAAAATATGATGAATTTAAATTTTTTTAAAAGAATTTGAGAAAGGTTTCTCTACCTAGTATTATCTACCCTTCATTTTGCTTTTTATTTACATTTTGGGTTTCTCATATAAGAGAAACCATGCTGTATCTAAACTTGTGTGTCTGTTTTATTTCACCTAACATACTGATCTTAAGGTGCATTCATTTACCTGCCAATGCTTCAAGTTTAAGCATCCCACTGTTTATAAGGAGCACATTTTCTTTATTCATTCACCTGTTGATAGGGGCCAGGTATACAGCTCAGCAGTACACGCACTTGTCTTGTAAGCACGAGGTCCTAAGTTCGATTCCCAGTACCATCTGTTGATAGTCATTGTCTTGGTTACTTTTCTCTCATTACTGAGACAAAACACCCAACGCCCAAAATGAAGGAAGGAAAGGTTTATTTAGCTTACAGCTTGTGGAGGTTTCAGTCCATATTTGGCTGGTTCTGAGGCAGAGTGGCACATGGCAGAGGGCAAACTGTTCAGGGCAGCAGAGCACAGCAACAACAACCAGCAAAAAGGGAGGAATGGCTGCAAGCAGCCTTTTTTTCTTCCTTACCTTGTAAACAGCCTACCCCCACCCAGGCGGTGTGTAGCTCTCACACAAGGTCCATGCCCTCCTCTTCCACAGGCTCAGAATGTATACAAAGTAAGCACCCTGGCTTCCTGCTGAATCACTCAGCCAAACCTCTAGACTCCCCAAGTTGACACAATGTATCAACCATAACATTCCACCCCTTGTCAACTTGGCAACCAGACACATTTCTTTAAACCAGTTTCCAGATACAAAGACATGCTTATATTAGAACCATAACAGGCATATACTCTGTTTCTAAGATTTAGCTATTACAAATTGTGCTGCTATAAACATGGGTGTGCAGGTATCAAGGGGAACAAGCTATAGAGGGAAGGGAAGAGGAGGGAAAAATAAGGAATGAAAAGAAAAAAGAATTGAAGAAAACAATCGAAGCAGAGCTTTTGTAAATGGAAAGAGAACCAAAAGTTGGAAGAAGTAAGGAGGGATGGGAGGGGCAAGGGACAAAGAAGAATTACTCTGTGTCATGTACATGTACCAAATTCTCATGATGCACAAAACCTTATGCACTGTAAACAGTACTAATAAAAGAAGAACAATCGATAAAGACACATTACAATCAACACACCTCAAAATACTCCCCTCTGCAGAAGTCCTCTTTTGGGAGTGTCTAGTTTCACCAACATGGCTTCCTTAATGTTCCCGATCACTTCCTAATATTTACTTTTCAGGCCATTTTCACTTTGGGGAAGAGCCAGAAGTTGCCCACTTCTAGAGCTGATGAATAAGGGGATGAGGCTACATGGTAATATTTTCACCACCTGTGATCACACCGCATGTTAGGCTATGTGAAGAGTACAAAGGATAAGATAAGCTTTGAGCTCAAGGAATTTCTTCCTTTATTCAGGAAAGTGCACATAGGAAACAGCACATGCTCCCACACATACCACATAGAACACGTCCCCATACCTTGCTGTAAAGGAGGATGGGCCAACATGGTAAAAAAATGAATGACACATAAATTGTCAATTGCGTTTTAAAAATGGACAATAGCTGTGGTCGCTAATACCTACAAATGCAAGTATAATGTTGAAAACTAACAAAACTTTTCCTCTCCAAATTCATTCTTCCCTGCTTACGGCTTTCATTACACTGTACAAGACATTTTCAATGAATGTGTAAAGGCTGATTTATGCTATTACTTATTGTCTAGAATGTTTTCATTGCTGCCATGTAGCAAAAGATCAAACAGCACTGTGACTACCATGTTTATTCTGTTGTTAGGCCACAGAAATTGTGCTGAAGGAAGGTAAAAGCAAATAAACTGAATTGTTCAAATAATAGTTTTTCCCTTTTGCTTCATACCATCCTTCTCAATTTTTGCAGTGAGCTTGCCAATTAAAAATACATTTTGATTGGAGTCTGAAACTGATATACCGCCCAGAGTTTTGGACCCAAAACTCAATGAAAAAGAACCACAGAGGCATGCAACCAATAACCACCCAAAACTGAGTGAATTACAAGTGTTCTGTTTTGCCACACTAGTCAGAAAGCCACAGGCATTCCACCACCCCAAAAGGGTCTGAGAATTGATGGAAAGTAGAAAAAATGGCACAGATTTTACATAGTTGTGCTGTTTCATTCTTAACAGCCATTGAAAGATTCTCAGCTTTTAATTCAAAGTCTTTCTTTGAAAAAAATAGCCTTTTGGGTTGTTTTTAACCCAACAAATGCTTTTTAATTTGCCTTTTAAAATTCATCCTAAGAAGCACAATAAGAAAGGTGGCAGAGTTATAAGAATTTACTTTGATTTTTTTCTTCACATTCTTATATTTCAAAAATAAAAATAAGTGGATGCTTTTTCAGGATAGAACACACTCAGGATTTATTTCACAAATTTGCACTAAGAAATCCAAGTACCGCAGGACAATTCATCAGATGCTGAAGATATGTAAGTAAAAGATGGGTCCTAGCTGTTAAGAAGCCCTTAGCTGGTGATAGAAGTCCAAACAATGCAGAGTGAAGTTAGCTGTGTGATCTGCTAGGGTTTCGGTGCTTTTGTCACTACCAAGTTCATGTTGAAACTTATTCTTCGTTGCCTTGGTATTAGCAGGCGAGACTGGAGCACTGATTGAATCGTGAGTGCGGAACCATTGACAGCACTGATTGTATTAATGCTCTTATTAACGAGGCTTCAGAGTCTGCTAGTGCCTCCGTCTCTCCCACCATGTGAGTTCCTTTCCATCTCTCTGTCCTGTGAGGATGATTCATGGAAAAGGCCCTCTGTACAAGGCATCTTCACCAGATACTGAATCTTCAGACATCATGATCTTGAACTCTCCAGAAATGTGAGAAGTAATTTTCACTGCTTATAAGTTACCCAGCTCAAGATGTTTTGTGATAGCAGCAGAAACAGACTGAGACAGATGATGAGAAAAGACGATGTGAGGAAGCCTGAAGGATCTCTCCCATACCTGGTCTAATGTTTGAAGAAGAAGACAGATGAACTTGAACTGGGTGTATTTGCAAGGAAAAAAAGAAAGCATGTTTTTCAAGAAAAAAGGCATCCTTTAGAAAGGGACAGGAAAATAGGAGTCATAGTAATGGAGAAAACAAAAGTTGAGGTTTAAAGTGAGAATTAAAGCCAAGGAGGATTCTAAGCTTAGATTTTTACCCCAAAGACATAGGAATATGTCTCCATATGGCAAAATAAAATATATTTACTCCCCAGAAAGATCACTCCTCTGTCTGGAATGGCATGAGGCTAGAGGCGGAGAAAAGTTTAGCAGAAGTCTAGGTGAGGAAGCAGAGGAAAATTTAAAAGATATCAGGGATGTGAAAAAATCGGGATTGGTGATGAGCCACGTGTGAAAGGGTAGGTGACAGAAAGGAGGGGCCCTGTCAAATCTCAGACTAGTCTTCTTAGGTATATATCTTAATATTCATATTTTTCCTGTTGAGTACTGTAATAATATATACTCTCAGACTATAGTTTGACCTTTATGAAATTCACAGTAATTTTTTTATTTTCCTTTTTTCTTTAATTTTAATTTTAATTTATATTTATGTTCTTGGCACATGATGATTACATTCATTGTAGAGTTGGTACACATACAGAGCACATTTCAATTCTTTTTAACTACCCGCCCCCCCCCCCGCCCCGCCACTGCCTCTCCCTGTATCTCTTGGACTTCTCTTTTGCAAAGGATCTAACTCCCTGTTTCCTATTATTGATCCTTCCTTCCCCACTTTTACTTATATTTTGGGTCTCTCATATAAGAGAACAATGCAATATTCAAGCTTGGGTGTATCTTGAAGACAGAAAAACAATGCAGTTTGCCTAACTTGCCTGATACCATTCATAAAAAAGCACTTTGTTCTCATGTTGTGGAAAATGATAGTTTTCTTTGGCAGTAATCAATAATGCTTTTCTGCCAACATGGTAAATGAGTTTCGGTGATACACTTCGCCTGGTAGTTTGTGTTGGACTTTATGCACCAGTAGCATTGAACTACAACTGGTAGTTTCTCAGGCACACTGCACTGCTTTTTATCTTAACTAGGATGTTCTAGGCCAGAAACACTTTCTCTTCACTACCCTGTACTAGACTTTCAAAATCATCTCAATTGTCACCTCCTCCAAGAAATCTTCCCTGATCTTAAATCAATGCTTTATGCTGCAGAATAAAATTTGCAGTGTCCTTTGCTCACTGGGGCTTTATAAGTCTGGAAACTGTTAATTTGTAAAAACTTTATTTCTTTCCAATGCTGAATGTCTTTAGAAAACTTTAGATTTTTATTTAGAGCCTAAGGGCAAAACGTGGATCAAACAGCTCTTTTACCCGTCCCCCAAGTACTTATTCTCACAATTTGAGAATGTCCTTATTTGTTTAATTCTCTCTCCGTAACCACATTGATCCTCACCTGCAACTGACGCTGACACTTACAAACTAAAGGAACAACATTACAGCAGTCAGGACTGCTCAGGCAGGCATTAAAACTCTGTAGTCGGGTTGGAGATATAGCTCAGTGGAATAAGCGCCTGCCTAGCAAGCAAAGGGTCCTGAGTTTGATCCCCAGTACCGCCAAAAAAAAAAAAAAAAAAAAGACCTGTATTTTATGGGCTGGGGACATAGCTCAGTGGAATAAGCGCCTGCCTAGCAAGCTCAGGGTCCTGAGTTCGATCCCCAGTACCGAAAAAAAAAAAAAAAAAAAAAAACTCTGCAGTCGTGTGTGACTTTTGTAAGCCAATTTGTGATTTCTCATGACTTCACCAAGATTTCATAAAATTCTCTCATCACGTTCGGATTTCAGACTTCAGATGTTTGCTAAATGTTGTAGGGCAATTCCAATCTAGTTTCATTTTTCAGAGTTTGAGAGACTACCTGAAAGAAATTTTTGATAGTCAGAAGAGAATATATTTCTGTGTGATACTAAGAAATAAAATTGGGTAAATCAAAAGTATTTTTTCGAATATTGTCTGGTTGTTAATTCATTTTCTAGTTATAGTCAGTTTAGAAAAGTATCACTTATGTTTTCTCAATTTAGAATTGAAGTTAGTGAAAACAATATTTGGCACTAGAGGCAGTTTAGGGTCTAGAAAATGAAGGTCTGGAAGTGAGAAAACCTTGGCATTTGTTTTTTTTTAATACTACAATATATCTTTAAAAAAACTAAGTTAGATTATTCCATGATTATTCTTAAACCTGCACTAATACAATCTCGTCATTAATAAAAGGATCAGTCTCCATCCGCCCCCTTCTCCGTACCTGCCTCGCTCCCCTCCCTCTGCCTCCACGCCCCTGCAGAGCCGCGCCTCCCACCCCACCCACGGTCCTCCAGTGCCAGCACAGGGCCACCATTGCGCCACGCACTTGCCGTCTTCCTGCCAGAGATGCTCCTGTCCCAGGTATTTACAAGGTTCCCTGTCTCCTTTCATCTGGGTCTCTGCACAAATGTGTCTTAGCAGGGTTCCTCTACCCGGCTATTAAAATAGCACCCTTTCTCCCCACTCCTTAAAAAACCACATTTGAGTTTCCTTTGAAGCACTTAGTAAGTAACAGAATGGTCATTTACTTGTTCAATTCTTTTTAGATATTCCTTTCAATTCAAATTTTAACTTCACAAAAGCAAAAATTTTTACCTATCTTTGTTTGTTGCCTGGTATCTCGTCTAGCACTTGATGCTGAGTAGACTTAAAGCAAATAATTTACCAGCAAGTATTTATACCAATAAACAAATATTCCCATCTAGTTCCTACATAAGTACAAAGTGAAGGAGATAAGAACAATTTATATGAAAAAACTCTTAATCAAAATAAGAGAATGGCTAAAACCAATCTTCTTAAAATTACGGAAACTTTAAAAATGACTTATGGGTAAGCTTTTATTTTTAATAAATTGAAAAATATGGCTAAATTATTTTTGATGTTTTTATTGACTTTTCATATTAGCCTTTAAAATACTCTCCTTAAATGAAAAGGGTATTTTGGAGCCCGGAAGGTGTTAGAAGTGAAGATGGAAGCGAAGGCCGTACGTGGCCATGTGTCTCTGGGACTCAGGAACGCCGAAGGGGTCCTGCCAGAAGGCGTGGTCACCACTCCCCGTGACAACCATGCAGAATAGGGCGACACACAAAAGCCAAGGTTACTGGCACCCAGGCTTTGTTCCGGGCCTGTTTTCTTTAGTCTCTACTTGGCCGCAGGAGCAACGTTTCGCTGCTCCAAGCTCAAATTCAAATCTGCTGTTTTTATGTCCGGTTGCCAAAGATATGTATGGGCCCCATCACACTTGAGATAAGCAGGACTTCTCCACCTCACCGTACTCTATTTCTCAGCCACCTTTTACGTAGTTTGCCATATCGCCTATTTTGTGTTGGCTTTTGAATTTTTCCTTTATCTTTTGTCTTCCTTTTTAGTTCTTCCCTTTTCCTTTCTCTGAAAGTTAGGGTCTTAAGGCTCATTTTTAGAATCTCTTATCTTTCCTTTTTACAAACTTTCTCCATTTTATTTTTAATGTTTTGTTTGTAGAAATGTTCAAGCAAAACAAAAATAGACTCAATGTGTATTGAATGTTCATAGTCAAAATATGATCAGTCTTATTTAATATAAACTCCTACTCCCTGATCTAGCCTCTCAGAATTATTTTAAAGCCATTTTTATAAATTGTGTCATTTTCCCTATAAATAATTCAATACATATTTCTTACAGATAAGTGCTTTTTAATATAACTAAAACACCACCATCAAAATTCGAAGAATTAACCGTTCCTTAACCTCAGCAAATATCCACTTTTAAATTACTCTTATTTTAAAATATATCTTTTAATCACTGGTTTGTTTGAATCACGAGCCTAATCGTATGTGAACATTGCATTATTAGGAAGCTATTGGGTATTTCTGCCTTACGTCCTATTAAGCTTCACATGTCTGGTTGTTCGATCTGTAAAACAAACCAAAATGAGGTAAGGTAAAGTAATAAGCTGTATGCCGCCAGACTCTATGGTCCCATTATACTGTGGAGGCAGAGACACTAGAGCCTGGACAACCAGGTCACCTCTTGGACCCGTCAAGATGGTACAGACTGTAATTCACGTTGCTTCATCACCACTCCTTGTTCCTCAGCTCTTCTACCCCTTGCAGTTCTCTCAGTTAAATGAACTCTGTTGAAAAACCCGGAGTGTTTCTTGCTCTTGACTGACCTGATTGATTCAGACATGGTCATGAGTTTGATTTCAGACTGGGGAGGTGAAGGTGCCTTTGGCGCGACGGACATGGAGTCTACCCCCTGCCGCGGCCCAGGGGACGTGCACATTCCGGTCCCGGTCCCTCTGGCCATTCTCTTCCTGTAGCACCTGCTGCCTGTTCACTTGTTGTCACACTGCTTTCTGACGTTTCATTTTAATTGCTAAGCCCTTTCCTGCCATAACCAAGCACTTTCTTGAACAAACCAATTCCTAAACCTGAAATTTTCTTACTGAAGCTTGTTTCCAGACCACTTTCATCTGATCTGAGAAGCATCTGCACTGCGAGGTATGTTTGAACATTTTGCTGCCTGCAGCGTCCCTCGTCACTGCCCATCGTCGCAGCCCGTTCTTTCCTTTCTGGCACGGAGTGAAGCCTGTGGCCAACATACAGCTTACTTGGATGTCTACTGAATCTCTAAACTGCTGAGTATTTCGTAGACTCCACCTGAGCAGGTCAGAGAATGCATGTCTGTCTTTCGGACCTCTATTTCCTAATGCCCAAACAATTGCAGCTAGAATAAAAACCACAAAGGAATGTGTTACAGGTATGCTGAGGGTGAGCTCAGGATGGGTCTGTTTTCACCTTAGGCTGAAGGACAGCAGGAAGCGGCAGGCATATCGACCTTTTTCAGCACAGTTCACCAGCATGCTGAGATATGTGTTTAGAACCCTCTAGACTTGGATGTCTTTGTGAGGGTTGGAGGAACCAGATGAATAATTCCTTTTCTCCTCCAGAAAAGACAAAACCAATTTAACCAGTTTAAAAAATCTGTCTATTGATGACTGGGTTGACTTCACCAGAGCCAGCAGCCTTCTAAGACTTCAAATGATAATTTTCCGGTACTGGGAATCAAACTGAGTGAGGGCTTCACATACAAGGCAAGCATTCCACAGCTGAGCCTACTTCCCAGCTCTAGGATAATTTTCAGATAAAAATGTTTAAAACTATTTTAAAAGATACATAACTTTTTTATTTATTAGAGTTTCACAAAAGACTTTCCTTTTTCAATAAACTGCTATGTACCTATAACATTTAATATTTGATATTCATAAATTTGGTAAATGTGTACATAATATGTGATGTACATCTTTAAGAATTATGAATTATGCTGGTGTTCAGCTTTCCAGTCACCAAGAAACTGAAAACTAATACTGGCTCAGGAACATTTTCGTGCAGGCATAAAATATCAAGAATTTCAAATAAGCCATAAGGAATCTCTTTTATAACAACCATACGGAAGATAAGTGCCAGTGTCTCACAATATTTAAATATTATTTTGTGAACTTTCAAATTTATGAAAACAAAGCATACTATGAGTTGCCATGTCTACAATGTTTAGATAACATACACATATTGAGTCAAATTTGAAGCACATTTTACCAAAGATGGAGAAAGAATAAAGTGTTATGACAAAATTTTGAACAGCATTCCCAAATTTATGGCTTTACTTGCTTACGTGTATAAATAACAAGGTCTTAAATATAGAACAATATTTTGAGCAGTGAAGCAAATTGAAATCTACAAAAATAAATGCCTTCTTTATTTTTAATGACTATGGAAGTACAGTCAGTAGCAAAATGCATAAAATTATTAGTGTTGTATCCTTTTTATTGGATATAATGCTCAACACTTTAACACATTATCATATATGACTAATTCGTTCTTTACAAAGACTTTGAAGTGCCCTGTGTCAAAATACTATCTGCCCGGTGCAGTTTTCCCCATGTATTCCTTCCTTTTTTCTGCCTGGAATAGGACTTCTAGATTGTTAAAGCACAAAATCTCAGTTAGCAGCAGCATGCTGTGAAACTAAAAATCCATTAGGAAACTGTGATAATTGGACACGTGTCAGCAGTCATGATTCATTCATAAGAACCCCCAGAAGATGCACAGTTTGCCCACATCTGCCAATGGCAGCTGCTTGCTGAGCTGTTTGCTCTCAAATCATGTTGCTTTGTAGAGATGGAGAGTGAAGGGCAGGAGGTGGTCATGTGGAACTTTTATCTTTTTCTCTCTAGTTACCACCAAAGCCTCCGCCGTTACCTACATCTTGATTCTACAGCTTAAAACTATATTCTTAATTATGGTTAGAAAATAAAAAGCTTAAGCTTTGGGGCATTGCAGATAGAAAATTTTGTATATTGTGCATTTCCCTGTTTTTATTTCCTGTGATGTAAGAGTCATTTTAGAATTAAAGTTGAACTGGTTTTGGGGTAAAAGTGGAGACCTTAAACTAACTGTACAAGGGGTGTTTTCCTACGCTATTTGCCACACTTACTGATGAAAAGTATAGGAGTACCTCCTAAGAGAAGGGAATGTGGTTTTTTTACATCTTATACTGTCCCTGTACAGTTATATCGTATACTTTAGGAAGCATTCATATTTATGCATGCTATTTAAAATCTACCAGGGATCATACATTATCCTTTTGACTACAGAATTGATGCTTGTAGCCTAGAGGACATTTATTGTGCTTTTGGTCTCAAAAAGGGTGATAGAGTTGCCCTTTGTCATATCTATGTTGCTGCTATTGTGTGATCATTTTAGTAGAACGTCCATTGTTTGAAAGATTTTGCTGAAAGCTGGTTTGTGCTTTTAAACAGAGCAGAGTGAAGTTAATCTCATAAAGGCAACCCTATGTATGCTTCATTTTTCATTTATCCCCAGGAATTAAGCAGTTCTAGGCACAGCAAGAATCATTTTTATGCTTTTTACTGTACAGGTCATTAAATATTGAATATTATTCTCTTCTCTAGATTTGATAAGGTTTACTTTGTTAAAGAAATTTAACTATGTAAGATATCAAAATTGATCGTTCTGCCATTAACTTGC
The DNA here is from genome assembly GCA_004027595.1 of Dinomys branickii. Classification (NCBI taxonomy): domain Eukaryota; kingdom Metazoa; phylum Chordata; class Mammalia; order Rodentia; family Dinomyidae; genus Dinomys; species Dinomys branickii. Next base: position 22,562 of record PVLD010004589.1, read on the forward strand.
TAGCAGTGAGAACTAAGCACAGTTCTGCATCTACTTTACAAGGATGTTGTGCTCACTCACCTCCAGTTGTTACTCTATTTCTTTGCCAAATATTTGATTAAGGCAATTGTTAAGTGTACGCAGAATATAACTCAGAAAATAGTTACAATTATCTTTGACATCGTTGAAGTTGGAGGAAGTGGAAACCCACCCGCTGGTTTCTGTGTGAAATACAATGTGAAACTTATTGCAAGGAAGCATGAGTCTCCTTAAAGCCTTAACCAGAAGGGTTAAGCACTGCATGGATTTGATGGGAGTGGGAAAACCTAGAAATGATGAAAAACAGCTTTAGGATTAAACTAAAATAAGAGTACTTGTTCCATACTTATCTGGAAATGGGCTAGAATCTGTATTCATATCTCGACTGTTCACAAACTCTATTGATTTGTCCTCTGTTTTTTCAAGTAAGCTTGACACGAATTCCCCTCTTTTATCATGTCAGTCCATCAATTGAGTAATAGAAAAATAATGTCTAAATAAAAACTTTCACATCCAGTAAAGAATGTAACTGTGGTTCTGCTTTCTTCCTCATGGAAAAAAGAGCCATACTAAAGACATAATTTTTAAAGTAATGTGGAAGACACCGTATTCAATGTTTTTTTGTGTAATGCCCAACATTACACAAAACAGGATACAGAACAATTGTTCCCCTCACCCAGACATGGGAAACTGTTAATTTTTAATGAACTAACAGTCTAAAATTTCTTTGATTACCAAAACATAAGCACAGTTTATGCCTTCTTCTGAATATATATTATAAACCAACTTAAAAGCAAAACTGAAATACTGGAAAATAAGTCAATGGTGTTCTATTGACATCTAATCACCTCCACTCTCTGAAGTGTTTCACATCATTTAAATATCACTTAAGCAATTGCTTACAGACATCCATTCATATACCCACAGCTCATTGCCTTGTCCATTAGGTCTGAGAGGGATGAGGAAAAGACACAGTCCCTGCCTTGAGGAACTTCCAGAAGATGCCCTGCCTTCTGAAATATGCTGAGGCCATCTGAACTTCTGGAGTGTCCTTACTGCCTTTCTTCGTTTCCTTCAGAAGATTTTTGAGAGTGAGGGTTCTTTATGTTCTCACATCTGAGTCTGAGTTAATAGTCAAGAAATACTTCTCAGCTGGCAACTGTCACCAACTGTAGTTTTCAAAAATTTAAAAACTTTGAAGCCAGTAATAGTTAAATTTTAAAATTTTACTGCCATATACTGCTTCATTTCTTATAGATTAAAAAAAGAAGAAGAATTTCCAAGCTGAACCAAAGTAGAAACTGCTGGAAATCTTGAGGGCAAGAACGTATGGGGTTTTAATAAGCCAAATTATTTTGGGGTGCAAATAGTTGACACTAAACACTCAACATTTGGGGAGAATTTGTGGGCTCTATGATGCAAAACCATGTGGATTATCTGATTACTTGTGATTATCAATTGTTGGCAGAGTGTTAAATTTTTGTAAGGCCTCGTGGAAAACTAAATGGAGTTTTTACTGTTGTTGTTTGCTTGTTTTGGAAAGCAAAATAGAAAAGGGACCTTTATGGGAATGAGAGAACAAAGGATTCGTGGGCTCTAATCCGTGACCTGCTACCCATTGAAAGTGAAGATACCCTTTTCGGTATCCTCCCTGGCCAACCCCGCACGGAACGTGCCCTTCCTTTGTCCTCTCCTCCTGCCCCAAGGACCAGGTGAGCTGTACCAGCAGGAGAGACTGTGATGTCTCCAAAGATGAGAGCAAGCGCACATCCATCCCTTACACTGGGAAGAAACCCCTTAGAGGACCAGGCCAACGTCTCTAAAAAGAACTCAACACGTATGACTTGATGGATAATTACCAAACCTACCCCAGCCCAGCACCTCTTTTAAAATCTAGCACCAATTCTTTTATTAACGAGCCAGTCTGATCTTCCGAGCTGTGTCCCCTCAGCTTGCTTCCGCTCCGGCTGTTGTACAGTAAGAAAGCACCTACGGCTTGCTGTAACCCTCGGGCTTGGGGTAGGAGATGAAGCAGCAGAGAGGGTGTGCGCCATGGTACCCCTCGGGGGAGAGCATGGAGAAGAGGCCTACACAGGGAGAGTCCCGTGGAATTTTAGGTTTTGTCATGAATTTCATGATGCATTACAATAAGTATTTTTAGGATATCACTACCCTATTGCTTTCAACATAGAGAAAATCAAGGAGCTTCAGAATTCTGGAAGAAAGTCAAATAAACCTCATTTGTTGATAAGAGAGTTAAAGATTGTGATCACTGGCAAAGTCATACAGTTGGAGCTGGGGATATAGCTCAGTGGAATAAGCGCCTGCCTAGCAAGCGCAGGGTCCTGAGTTCAATCCCCAGTACCGCCAAAAAAAAAAAAAAAAACAAAGTAAAGTCATACAGTTAATAGAAAAACACAGCCACAAAACAGTCCTGTGCTCTAAATACGAGATGTGGGGTCCCAGTGTGCCTTACAGAACTCAGCGCACCATGGTCAACTTCTTTTGTCAGTTTCCTTTGTCCTCCACAAAGTATTAGTACGCTGTAAATAATTTAACACATGCAAGGTTTACTGCAGACTATCAAAGTAATGCAATTAATTTGATTTCTTATTATACTAATTTAAAGGTACTGTTTCTCTTCCTGTAGTACACCAGCCCTAAACAATAACCTTTAATATAGAGTGACCAAGAAACTAACTATAAATGTTATACTGAGTTTAAAGTCATTATCATTGAGCTACTATTCATTTCAAATTATGAATATTTGTATACACTTTAATTCATTTAGACGAGGAAAAAGACATAACCAATAAAATGATTTCCATCATGAAAGCCTTAAAGTATGAACACGTGAAAAAAAAACTGGTTTTGGTACTGTTTGCAGAAAGTAGCAGAAACATTCCATTCTGTACATTAATATGATAGTACCTAGACCTGGGACGTAAATTCATCTTCAGATAATAATTTTTCCCAATCTTCAAATTTATTCCTCATATATGCTGGAACATACAGGTCTATGTTAAGTTGGATGCTTTCTGGCATTCATTGTTTCGCCTTACTCTGACCGTCATTCTCTACTTCACTTATTGCCAAATTTTGCACATAAATAGATGATAGATAGATAGATAGATAGATAGATATCCTTCTCAGTCATGTATATCCCTTTCTTACCCTTCCAAACTAGCTTCTGTGCTGCTGTAGAAAAGTGGTTCACTTAACATCTCTAACTTCCTAACTGACTAGGCCAACAGGTCAGCTCATAGTCTAACCGAGCACATCCCCTTGTGTGCAGATTTTGGCTGCACCGATTACTTTGTTTTCCGCTGGGGCCTCCACAGCATCCTACAACGCGGATCTCCTCCATGGTTCTCCTCCTATGCCTCTGTCTTTTTCTGCTGGGTGGCCTGGCTCCTTCCTTTCCTGCCCTCCCAATTTAGGACTCTGACGGTTCTCTTCTTGCGCTTCATTTCTCAAGACACTTTGGGTAGCCATCTGGCATTACACACTGAGCTACCCCTGCAGTACCATGACACCCACAGCCCTAACCCCAGTGTCAACATTGTCTTTCAGATTTTAATTAGTTGCCTGATAATTCTGCTACATGACCCACCTGCAGCACCTTAAAACCTCAAATTGTCCAGGGAACATCTTCACCTTCTCCATAAATTCAGCTACCCTCAGTCATTTTGTCTGTTTTACCGCCTTAGCTCCTTAACTCCCTGTGCGCCACCACTGTTCATTGATATGCTCCCTCTGTCCCCACTGTAGTAAAGGCCCCTAGCATAGCCCTGTTCATCCTTCTGCACAATTACCTTTTCATATTAAGAGTTTGTCTTCTAATGTTGTTTAGGGGATTTTCCTGATGAAGCAGTTCCCGACTCTCTTTCTGCCCCCACATCCCAGCTTTTTCCCATAGCCAAAAATATCACACATGTGGTTAGCATAGGCAACACATGTGCTATGTAAAAATGTAACATGTCTTTCTCTGAAAAGAAATTTAATTCTGGTTGGATGACTGTTCCTCCAGGAAGTCAGAGGCGAGGACTCTTCGATATGCATCTGCACTCAGCCATGGGGCCATGAAACACTTGGCAGTGCTCCCTCAGGGGCAGTCTCCCAGTAACCCACGCTGTCGCTTCTCCGTCACTGTTCGCTGTATCAGCTGCCCCTCTCCTCAGTGACTGCACTCAGAAGAGTGAGGGAAAGGTCTTCAGAGGAACTTCAGCCCCTCGCAAACCTTCTCCTCGAATCAGGCAACTGCTAACTGTACAGTCACACTTTGCACTGATATTTTGGGGAAAACTGACCCTGAACTGGTCAGTTTTTGAAATTTTTATTCATTTGCAGTCAGTGCTGGTTTTAATGTCTTAGTCTTTCTGAAAAGTGCTATGACATTAGTTTACCATATACCTCAGGTACGCCATAAAGGTTTATCATATACCTTTATACTTCTAAAACTCTTTATGAAATGAACCCTGGAGGTAAATATAGGGTCTATATATGAGTTTATATCTAAGCTTAATATCTAAAGATTTTAAATAAATTTAGAAAATCTAATTGGAAGTTTTCACATAAATTAGCATTTTCTACTTTTCTAAAATATATGAAACCTGCCAACATCAGGAAATTGTACAGAATGAAGACTGTAAGGACGGACAGAGAGTGAGAGGAAATGTGAGAGGACAGCTAAGGTCAGCTAAGCGCTTCCCATGTGCTGGACAACTTGGCTCTCACGCACACACACACACTCACACTGACACACTGTTTCATGCTCCCTGTGAGGGAGGTAAGATCTTATTCTTCCTACTTTAAGATGCTAGCAAGTGACAGTCAAAAAGGAACCTGCCTCTCTCTAGGCAGCTGTGCTACTAACATACAAATAACTCAGTCCCACTGGATGTAAATCTCAGTGCTACCTTTATGAAAAAGAATGTGCAGAAGCCGAAGAACAAACCAAAGTTCAGCGAGTGGAAGCTGCTGCTGGCCCTTGCTACTTTAAGCAAGTACTCTGTTGCCAGAATACTCCAGCTTCCTAGGTAGTAAAATGAAGTAGCTGTAAGTCAGAACGTGACAGATTTGCCCTACAGCCATCAATCTTTGTGTTCTTTGGAGCACTTCTGGTCACTATTAGCATAGATGCTTCCTTTCCAAGGACTGCATAAATCTCTGTAATAGAAATAATATAAATAACATATTTTCTTCTGATAGCTCTGGTCCTTTTCAGAATGAGAGCCTGTGTGCAGAGAAAACGTACAAAAGATACCCAAGGAGCTCTTCCTACTGTCTGTAAATGTATTAAGCAGCAATTTTCTTTCTAACCCAAATCTGTTTGACATAGTATATTCACTGTACTACAGATAAAAACACTGTCTCGCTCCAGGAGTTTGCACCTTTCCGATACTTGTAAGCGACCGTCTTACTCCTCTCCCCTTCTTTCGGGCACAATTAGTTTCTTCAATCACAGCTAATAACTCAGCCCTTGCATTCCCTCAGGGGCTTTTCTTGCTCTTCTCTGAAAGCCATCCAATTGCTTTACATAGTTTTAGTAACGTGTAAACCAAAACTAAATGGGGTAGTCTGCATACGATCCTTCCCTTCATAGCCGCGTGTGGTATCACCAAAGCCACTGGCTCCCTGTAAAGCCCCTTTTAAAAATGACAAAATCAAAGAAAACAAAAGAAACAATGGGAAAGAGATAGCAATGGCTCCCATAACTGTTTTAATATCAGGGTAAAGTTATAGATGTTTTCCTCTCAATTTTAGTAGGTTTCATATGCTCTTATATCATTCATAATATTATCCATAATATTGTGTTATTTTTACTTGTGAAATTCAAGTTGTGTTAAGAGTACTTTTCCCTTCAGTTTTCCTTTTTGCATGTAAAACCCTCCACTCACTTCTCTAGCCCTCTCTCCACCGGCACTGGACTAAGTCTCTGAATAACTCACACTAGCCTGTCCAGTTAGCTCACCGAGTGCCCCGCTCCAGACGGGCCGGCGCAGGAAACCACTCACTCCAGTCAATTTGCTGCTTCACAGACCCCGGGTGCCACCATCTTCTGAAAGAACAAGAGTCATAACCCTCGGCCTGGCTGCCTCGCTTGACAGATCTATGTGTTCTCAAGACCTGGTCTGAGCTTCTCTGTGCTTCACTGGCCACTCTGGGGTCAGCCTCAGCCTTCCTCTGTTACTCTCTTATGGTGGTAAATGGCCAGACCCTGTTGGTTATTTTCAAAATATGCTGGTCATCCATGCAAAGTTTGTTTGGACTTAAAAGTTTGATCTTTGTGCTACAGATAATTCAACTTCAGCTTTGGAACTTTCTTGAAGCTCTCACATTGGAATTTAAGAAACAAAAGTTTTACTTCAATCACAACCTTGATATGCTTCATCTGAGGAAGAATGGAAGACTGGCTGAGATGCAGGGCTCTGGGACAAAGCCGCCTGCGCAGCTGCACCACCCTGGGTAATGAGATACTGTTGTAGTTGGGACCTAGAATGTCCCACGAAGGCTGAAGCCTTGGCACCAGCCAGTGATGCTGTTTGGAGGCAGAAGAGCCTTTAGGAGGTGGGCAGTGGGTGACTGGGGAGGGTTCCTTGGAGGGGATGCTGAGATCTCTGCCCTTGGTTGCTTCCTGGCATCCATGAGGTCAGCACCTTGGGTCCCACAGGTCACCCCACCATGACTTAGCACCTCACCACAGGTCCCAAGGGCAGGGCCTTGAGACCAGGAACCTCTGCAACCAAGAGTCAAAATAAACCTTTCTTCCAAGGCTTTATCTCAGATATTTTGTCCCAGCAAGGCAAATCTGACTAACACATACTTCAGTGCTTTGGTTTCCACATCTGTAAGATGAGAATATTAGTAATAGTCTCTTTCCTATAGGACTGTAAGAGTCAATGAATATGGAGCTTAGAAGGATTGTAGAAAAGGAACTATACTTTTATAACATTTTATTGTATTGAAGATTTATAAAGTCTAAATAGATTATATTTTTAAAATAATATTTTCAGATTCAGGAAAACTATTTGGAGGCCCAAACTACAACTGCTTTTTAATTTAAAACATTTTCTAGCTAATTAGTCATGCAAAGGCAAGCAGAAACACAGAAATGACACCCAGGATTTGGAGGCAGATTTGTTTACATCGACAGGCACTGATCGAGGTTATTCCCAGAATACCAAGCTGCATTCTCTGGTGGTGTAGGGCTTACGTGAGATGAGCAAGCAGGAAGTACAGAGGCAGAATGGCTTGTCAGGTGTGGATTGGTTTATACAATGTGCATCACAGTGACCAGCTATGCATCACAGTGACCTGCCATTTCTAGGAGACAGAAGCAACCAGAGCTGGAGCAGGAACTATCCCCTAAGCAACTAAGAAACTGAAATATACTGACTAGCAGGTCATTTTCTGTTATGGTCACATAAATGATCATTAAGTTTATGGATTTCTCTGACATTAAACATTGTATTTCTCATTTGATAATATAACATACTATTTCTATCATTATTAAAATAAATTCAGTCCACTGGAAAATATACAAAGATGTACTGAAGAAAAATAAACACTTAAACTTGAGTAATTTTTTGTTTTCGCATAGAGATTTTTCTAAATTTAAATAGTGGAAAGATATTAACATTTACTGAGTAAATTAGAAATTATATAATCAATAATTTAGAAGCTACTGAATGATGACAAAAAATTTCCTTAGTTGGCAATAGAGGAAATGAGGAGACTTAAAAATATGATCTATTAAATTTTAATTAAAGATGGAAATTCATTGCTTATAAGACTTTGTACTTCTCAATCATAGTACTTATGATAATTATAGTTAGTTGAATGGTGGTATTACCCATTAAACATTTGTTTCTCTGTCTAGACTGAGCTCAGGAAGGAAATTATATTTATTTATCAGCACTGTATATTGTATATTATAATAATAATGCTAACTTTTATGGAGTGCTTATTTTTTGTCAGGCACTGTGTTGTGTACCATATGCATTATAATTAAGTTTGCTTAATTAGATTTGTTGAGTTAATAAGTCTATAAAGTTATAATGAATTCAAAGACCCTATGTTTATGCAGAAAAACACAAAAGACACTTTTTTGCCAAACAGAATGGGACAAAGTGAGAAGGGCTCATAAAGGTCAGCTACTCCGTGTAAATGGGGAAACCAGAGTTCAAAGAGGTGTAAGAACATGGTTATAGCAACAGAGGAGTATGAAGACTGTGGACTTTCTGTAATGAGTCTGATGCTACCGAGTATAGAAAATCCGGTAACTATGCAGATTTCCCATATGGATTTATGCATCAACATTCACCCACTCAATCAACAAACATTCACTGTGCCTTTCAGCATAGCACTTTGTGAGGTGCCAGAGATATCAAGATAATGAAGGAATGATGTGCGTGCAAACAGGAGAATCACTAGGGTGTGGCTGGTGTAAAAAGGGACAGAGGAGACCAAAGAAGGAAGTGATTTCCTCCCACAGGTATTAATAAATTCAATTGCTTTAGTGCAGCCATCTATACTGTGAAAAACAATCTCCAAACACAGTGACTTTAATGTAAAATGAATCTACCTTAGGTATTAATTACAAAATCAGTTTACAAGTGCCTAGGAAAAAGGGTCAGAGGGGCATCCCCACGGGGCTGCTGCTCTTTCTCTCTGGACACATTTGCCATAGACTGATGAGCTCATCCATTCATTCATTTGTTCAACAAATATTTACTGAATATTTATCGTGTGCTGGACAATCTCTGAGACAGCAGGATACAAAAGTGAGGAATTTAAAAAGTTAACACTTGTTTATGTGATAAAATTTAGAAGAATACAGTTCTGTTCTTTTGGGTGAGGAGGACTTATTTTGAAATATTAAGATATTTTTAGTAACTTCTTACAAATTGCAAAATAAAGCCAGATGTGGTGGTGGTAGATGCCTATAATCCTAGTTTCATGAAAGGCTAAGGCAGGAGAATCACAAGTTTGAGTCAATCAGGGTAATTTAGACCTTGTCTCAAAAGATATTTTTTTTAAAGGCTAAAGAGGAATGTAGCTCTTTCTTTCTCTCTTTCTCTCTTTCTGTCTGTCTGTCTTTTCTTCTTTCTTGGCACAAAAAGATTTGCATTTTATGTTTGTTTAAGTAAAATGTCAAGTGGGTAAAGCTGTTGGCTAATCAACGCTTTTAGAGCAACTTTCTCAGCAGGTTACAATTCTGACCAGTAAGAAATACTCCTGTCACTGTATGTCTAGCATGTCTGCCCGTAGCGAGCAGCTCTGCATAGAGAGAGACTGAGCCAGCTTAGCTGCTGAGCTTGGCTCTTGCAAGTTTAAAAACTCTTGAAGGTGAACCCAAACTAATGGGTTCTAGTAAGTTCTTTCATACCTTACAATCCATACAAAACCCAGAACAATCCACACATTCAGATAGTGCTTCTATAACCTTTCTTAAGTTTTTCAAACTGCCTCTGTGCCATGGTCCCTTTCAGTGGTCTTAGGATCTTGAACATGACTCCTCACCTTGTTAGAAGGTGATGCTTATAAGTTACCCAAAACACCCTGAAAGTGGTAGGTGAAAGAGTCGGTCCTGCTAGCATTCAAAGCGCTCCTTCATTCCATGAAGAAATGAACTGTGCTGACAGCCGCTTATTGTCTGGGTTCTTCCTCCTTCCTACAAGGGCAGAGGAGGCTTCCTGTGCATGTTTGTGCTTTTGCCATCATCTTGGCTACACTATGATTTCATGACCTCTGAGTTAATCCTTCTTTTCTTCCTATTAAGAAGTGTAAGCAGGCCGACTTCAAACGAACTATAATAGGTCACCAGGTTTAATGGGCACAGAGATAATCATCTAAATTACATTTTTAGGCCTGATGGGGCAGACAGACTAGACCATACTTCACCAGCATTTGCTGTTAATCAGCAAGGCTGCTGGGTCTCTCGGTGTGGCTGCCTCTGCCTTCCTTCCCAAGGGGCTGGGTCACATTGACTGATTAGCAAAGGCAGCTGCATTAACTTTCTTCTCCCACAAAGTGCGTCTGGTCTCAAAAGGACATGAAAGTTAAACGTGGCCGCAGCTCAAACCCCAGACGCACTCTTTTCATCTCTGGGAAATTATCTGCCCTCTGCTTGGAGATCATGATCCTCAGCACAACAGTTGTTGCTGATTTTCATGATCTATTAACACGTAGGAATTTTTACATTAAAGAACTTTCTCTTGAATTGATTTCTTGTAGCATCTAGGAAAATGCTGTTGCCAACTGTACATTTTTTATTGCTAAGTCTTAACTTTAAAAGGATAAAAAACATGAAATTACTCTAAAGATAAAAGACACCAAAATAATTTTACCTCTTAAAATGGAAAGATAAAAAACCTTTTGAAATGGCAGAGGAAATGTCATTCTGAATTGATTGTACAATGCAGGCTCACAAAATTTGATTACACATTTTGATTTATTACAGTAGAACAGCAACTTTTCCCCGCATACTGTAGTATGTCAGGATTATATGTTAAACCAAAACTCTAAAAAAGAATGACCTGAAATCATTCAAAATTAATCAATATGACTACTATATAAATTAATATCTGTATGATACTTCATAACTGACAAAAGTCTTCTGTATTTATCATCAATTTATTGTGAATAAAAACACACCAAACTAGGCGAGGCCAGGTATTATCTCTGTTTTGCACATCATAGCAACTTTCTGGGAAGTGGCGTGCTCAGTGTCGCTGGCTAGAGCCAGCATACAAATCCCTGTTGGTCTTCCAGTGCCATGCCCAGCCCATATACATAATTGAATAGCATTTTGCAAAATATGATCTGGTGGAATATACTAGTGGCTTCGTTTTTTCTATTTAAGCTTTTCTCCAAGAGGCCCTAATGGCAGAGCTTGTAGGTAAACTGTATTTACTCAAATTAGCATTCTGAAGTGGACAGAGTCAGATATACTGAACTGATTCAATAAGAAGGAGGTTGATTTGTCAATATAGCTATGTACATTATAATGTTTCTGAAACCTTGGATGGATCTCAATAGCATTAAGCTTATAAAAGCCACAGACATATGAAATCATATGTGGGTTTAATGCAGAAGAAACTAGAAATCTAACAAATGAAATATAAATGATTTAAATGAAATCCAGAATTGAAAAAAATGCTTGATCTTCATGAATTCCAATCTTACAACATTCGGACACATTTTCTGAATTATCAAAAATTTACTTTCCCTTTTATATCCACCAAAAAAGAAGAAAAAGGAACAAAATAATTTCAAAACTTTATACTGCATGCAGTCATGGTTAATCACTCAGAGCACTGGCTTAGGGTGTCGTCAGCTCTGTGGTGAGAGCTCCAAACACAGGTCAGGGAGAGAGAGAAGGAAACTGAGGTGCAAAGGGTATTAATCCTAAAAGACAGAATTTTAAATAGCACATAGGTTGGTCCAATGATGACTAAAAATTTCATTGCACTTTCATGACTAAATACCAGGATGAGTGGGATTAAGATTATTTTAAGATAATTATGCTTTCTAACATGAATCTGGTCTGCTAATTACCAAAGTCTTTCTTTTCATTTGTGGTCAATTTTAGAGTTTTTATTTTCAAAATTTGACAAGAAAAATGTACTTTTGCTTTTACAAAATCACATGTTAACAAAAACCTAAAAAAAAAGAAAAACATATTTTTTACATGTGAGTGATTCAATTCGTATCCAACATACATGACTTTGTTTGGCAGGTCTTTTGCCTGATAGTAAACCTTTCCTTTTCACTTTCTTTCCTTTTTTGTTTTCATAGATTCCAATTATGTTTAACAAAGGTGAGTAAAACTGAGAAATAGTAATTTACGTTATACAAATAATCACTGAACTATTCAATTTGTTGTGACATTACTTAAATAAGTCATGATTGCCTTCCAAATTATAGGAAATTCAAGAAAAAAACTTTGAAAATACTCTTGTTATTTATAATCACTTATAGGAAAAACTAGATAATGTTGAGAAAATGGACACAAACACATTTGTATCATAAAATATACAAAAGCGGTCGATCTAGAACTGGAAGTCAGGTTATAGGAAGCACCACAGAAAGGTTGTATTACTCAACTTTCCACCTGCAGCAAGCCCTTAAGATAGTTTATAAGGAAGAAGTGCTTATTCTGGCTTAAGATAGTTTATAAGGAAGAAGTGCTTATTCTGGCTCAGTTGTGGAGGTGTCGCCCATGGCCAGCTGGCCCAGTTGCTTTGGCAGGGCAGAAGCAGTAGGTAGTACCTCCTGGCTGGAGCACAGAGCTTTGCACATCCGTTTACTCCTGGTTAAGGAGCAAAAGAAGAAGAAAAGGCCAGGGAGGCGCAGAGTCCCTGCGAAGCCACACCCCCATGATCTAAGACCTCCCACCAGGCCACTCTCAAAGTTTCTACCATCTCCCAACAGCAGGAGGCCTTTAACGTGTCAGAATTTGGGGGACACTGCAGATCCAGATTATAGCAAAGATGTTTATTTTATTCCCTGAGAAAAATATCTCCTTGGTGACATTACCTAAGAGCTCATCTCTTTATGTGCAAATACGGGCTTTTCTGAGTGATAAAGAAATGGTCTTCCTTATTATCTAAATAAACGGAATACCAAACTGTATTGAGAGGAATGTACCTGAGCTGCATAATCCTACAAGCAGGTGCTTTTTATATGAAACAGTAAAGGTATGAACTTAGGTTTAGCAGAAACCAGTGGGTCTCAAAATGCAGTTCCTAGACCAGAGGCAGGGTATCAGCATCACCTGGAAACTCACTAGACTTGTAATTTCTTGGGCCCTTCCAGGTCAACTGAGCCAAAACCTAAGGCTGGGGTAGTAATGTGTTTTAACAAGATTCCAAGAGATCTGAAAGCACGTTCTAGTTTGACAATCACTAGCTTAAAGAAAGGCACTGGCAATAGACGAATGAAAGAAGGTAAAGGGAGCCTAGTCAAACGGCCCTCTGTCTGCAGGGGAAGGTATTCCTAAACTTACCACGCCCACAAGCAGTCGGAAACGATTACAGAAACCAGGACCCAGATGGAACTTAAGAAGTGAACCACAGAAGGGAACTACACTAGAGAGGAGTCAGGTGGCAAATTGTGGGTATGATCTTGAAATCCACTGTGACACACGCCCCTTTAAACCTTGTGCTAAGTATCCAGCAGTGGGCAGGCCCTGGGGCATCTGCAAAAGGACATTAACAGGATCGTTTCAGGCCCCTCCAATCAGACCTGTGGTGTCCCGAGGTTTTGCTCCTTGACACTTACAAACACACAGTGGAAAAAGGAAAACAGCACCTATAAGTAAATTGAGATGAAGGGCATACTTCTGGACTTTCATTGGTTGCAAATATTTAGATTAGTGAAATTTAAAAACCATTTTGTGTGCTCAGTCCTGTAATTCCTGGGCTCCTTAATATTGCCACTAAGTGGTCAATTAGTCTATGTTTTGGATACTTTAAAGGAAAACTTGGTGCCTTTGGAGGTGACAGTAATGAGAATGGACTTTCTTGTGTTGAACTGGCAGCTGTCTTGTGAAGTTTAACAAAACACTAGGATTGGGGGCACTTGCTTTTTTAAAAAGTCACCTATTACTTAGTACCTTCTTATGGGGGCACGTTCTCCACCATAAAAGCCAAATTATTTTGCTCTGATAATTGGCAAAAGGGCATTTGATGTACAGTGCATGTGGCCAATTGTGTGTCCAACACCTTAAATGGAAGAATTTGGAGAAATGACACAAATAAGAAAAGACAGTTTAAGATTCACCCATGGCCTTCACATTCAGCAGCAGGGGCAGAAGCACCAAACTGGGGGATCTGGAACTGGAACGCATGACCTGGTGTGACATGGTGCGCCTCCGATTTCCTTAGATTCCTATTTCCTGGTTCCTCGTTCTTCTCCTAATAGCTCAATTCTGTGAGCTCGCAGAAATATTTGGAATAAGTTTATTTTTGGCTCAGGCTAGCCAAAATTGATTTCTACATATTTCACTGAGGAATTTTGACCAGTAAAGTAGATGTAATGAAAGACTGTTGGGAGTAGGAGTGGAGCTCAAACAATGCATCTGAAAGCAGAGATGCCCAATGTATTTAAATTCGGTCACTTAAGCACAAGTGATTCACGCATCATTGGCGAAATGAATGGAGCTCATGAAGAGAATTGAGACTGCAGGTAAATATTTCATTAATCATTTTTAGATATAAAATCTGGAGACTAGAAAAGATTAACCCTGCATTAAATCTATCATTTGTTTCCCATTACCATTTTATTCAGAATTTATTCTTGTTCATACCTAGCCATGAGGTTTTTGGTTTTTTTTTTTTTTTTTTTTTTGTCTTTCTGAGACAGAGTCTCACTATGCAGTTCAGGCTGGCCTTGAGCTCACTTTGTAGCCCAGGCTGGTCTTGAACTCACAACGATCCTCCTGCCTCAGCCTCCTGAGTGCTGGGATTATAGGCATGCGCCACCATGCCCAGCAAGCCATGAGGTTTGTAAAGGATTTACTTCTTACTAGTTCTAGGGTTGAACATTAGCTCAACTCAAACAATAGTAAATAGTTGCACACAATCCAATAATGAAATTTTCTCTGATTTTGCAAAAATCAAATCAGGACTGTGATATAAGGTTATGAAGTCCAGTAGAGCCACAGCCACATGTGAATATGTGAGAGGACCCATTTCTACCCAAAACTCCCACATAGAGTCTGAGGAAATAATAACTAGAATCCAGCAGTAAGCTAGAGAGGAAAGAAATGTCAGTTAAGCAATGAATCAGACTTCACCTGGAGTTACAAATCTCGGAATTTTGTTCAGTTGTATCAGCTGGAATTCAGTTATACCAATTGGCGTGTTTCACATTAGCAACACGAATGGCCTCAATCCTTACAGTTCTCGACTCCCATCCTTTTCCCCACATATATACAGATTCTCATTAACGACAGGAATAAAGTATACAATATTATAAGACACTAATGGCCTCTGCGTTTAATCTGATCATATAATTTTATTTCTTTGTTTATTGTGCAAAGATTTCCCTTTCAAAAAGCATTTGTCAATATATAATGCTTGGGAGGTTTTTAATTGCAACCAACATCTTTAGTTTCTTTTGAAGAATCAGGGAATCTAACAAGACTATGCCAGCGTTCCAAAATGGCAGCAAAGACCTTGAGCACAGTAGCATTCACTCTGACAAGACGTGCGCTTCCCTTTTGGCCACAGACCCTCCCACTCCCTTTTGCCTCACACGACCTGTCTCTTACATTACCTACCTCTGGGAGGATCTGTGTTTGCTTCATTTTATGGTTGTTAAGACCTGTTACAGGTCAAACTGTAAAGAAATTTCCAGTCTTGGAAGAAGAATTAGCACATACTTGGAACTTTAATCATATTCTGTACGTTGGGCTGTGGGAATTATTGGAGGGGGATAGAACGTGATTTGATTGTGAAAATATCCAAATCTTTGTTGACATTTTGCTTCCTGACTGAGTAGGCTTCCTCATGTGTCCACTGGAACAAAAATTTCATGGTTGTTTAAATGCAGCCCATTGTATAAGTACTAATATCATGAGCTTCAAGTCTAGGCAGACTTGGGTTTACACCCCAGCTCTGCCTCTTTTTTTTTTTTTTATTTAAAAAAATAAAAGTACAAAAACATATTAACAAACAGACACCAATTAGCATAAAAAATAGTACAATCACAACTAATCTATAGACAAGGTGACATGGTCTCAACAGTGGTTATTGCTTTATCCATTGGTATCTTCGAAGTGTAAATATATGAACCCATATACGAGGATTAATTGTCTGACTAAATTTGCATGTCTGCCTCTTGTCCACTATGATAATAGTGCCCATCCCATGTGGTTATCATGTACATTAAAATGATAAGATATTCCAAGACCTATCTGTGGCACATGGGCATTTATTGTGATAGACTGCTCTGTTGTGTGATTTTATTCCAATCATGGATACTAGTTTTTTGAGAAGACTCAACTTGTAAGGTAAATAAATTAAATACGAAATAATTTTATTTTTTCCAGTAAGTGCTACTGTAATGCTCCCTTGACAAACCTGCTGACTTTCTTAATAGACTTGGCTATCCTAATGATATCAAAGTCCTGTATCATCACATACTTTAGTTATTGCCTGATATTAAAGCAGGTTCATTTCTGCTGAACCCAGAGCTCTTCCTAGGGCAGGTTAGAGTTGCTGCTCCTACAACTCATGATGAGTAGAGAAGTACATTAGTTGGAATTCTGAAAGGGCCCTTTCCAGTCTCTGGCATACACACATCTTTCTCTGGTTATTGGAACAATCAAGAATCAAAGTGGTGCTGTGAAAGGGTTTGACAGATGTAGCGAAGATCCTAAGTCTGTTGGCATTAAATTGGGGGAAACTAAATCTGCATCCAGAGGTCAGAGATGGAGAAGACAGAGATTTATCCTGAGAGAAATTCTAGGTGCGAGTTGCCAGTTTAAGAAACTGAGGAGGGGATCATGTGTCAAGGATAGAGGTAGCCTGTGGGTGCTGAGAAAAGCCTTCGATCGACATCAAGGAAACAAGGACTTCATCCTATAACTGCAGGGAAGTGAATTCAATCAACAAAGGCATCGGCTCAGGGGTGGATCCTCCCCTGGTACTGCCAGGTAAGAATTTAGTCTGGTCAGCACCTGGAGTTCAGCTTTTGAGGCAGGAGAAGCAAAACTTCCTGTTCCCGGATTTTAGAGCTGCCATATTATGAACTAGTTATTGTGTTAAGGTGCTAAATCTGTGGTAAGTCATTACATAGCCATAGAAAACTAATACTGGAGCTTTGAGGGTAACACATGGCGTGTGTGTCACGTCTCTCCGAGATTACTTCTCTTGATTTGGAGCAGGAAGAAGGAGAGGGGAAGACAAACCCCAATCTGAGGGTTGCCCCTGTTGGCGGAGCTTATGTCCATAAATGCTGTGAATGGGGCCTCCAATGAGACCTGATGGTGCCGAGGCAGGTGCCCACAGCGCTGAGTCTTAGTGAGCTCCTCAGCTGACCCTGACTGAAGCCTCAATGCCTCCAGGTCCCACGCTGGGTCCCTGCTAAGCTGTTTGAGAGAGCCTGGTTTCCCATGACTTCTACAACTTCAACTCTGGGGTCTGTGGCTTGGGACAAAAGTATCTTTAGTTGCTAGGAATTCAAGGGCTGATCCTTGCACCATCTTACCCAGTGAACCTAATGAGTGGCAGTTTCTCAGCAAGCTCTTTCCTCTCTAGTAGTTCAAGGCCATTCTTCAAATAGGTAGATGTCCAACGGGGTAAAAAAAAGCAACTTCCTCTCCCTCAAAGCTATGTCCAAGCTTCACGGGTGCTTACTTCAAGAGGTGAAACTTGGGCCCACCACGCTTTTCCCGGGGAAGTAGGCTGGGGAAGGAAATAGTCTCCGCCCTCTCAGGCTCTCACATCTCTGTGGATGCCGCTTGTGCAAAAATCTGAGGTGTAGAAGACCTTTTATTCTACTGAAATGTGAAGAAACTACATTATTCGGTACCTTCTAGGTCAGAAGTGATGTCAACACTATTCTGCTACAAAACATTTTGAAAGGATATCTTACTCCTATGAAAAGCATAATAACAAAAAATAGAACATGTATTTAATTTCATACTAGGTTTGCACAGTATCATTTAATTGTAATGTATTAAATGAGGACATTTTAGACATTATGCTAAGTAAGAGTAATCAAAAACCTAGGTGTTCTCCCTAGAGACATTTAGAGTGCCTGTGCCTCTGTGTGGGCCTGTGTGTGCACAAAATGCATGCATAAGGGAGAGAGAATGAGACACAGAATGAGAGAGAGTAAGCAGCAGGAACAGGGCTAGCTGAGACGTCTACAATTGGATGAGGTTGTGAGTGCTTTTTAATAGAAATAAAATGTAGTTTAAGTATTTTGAGATTTAGAATACACATCCTCTTAAACTTTCCTTGGCATAATGAATCTATGTACTTCTTTCTTATTTTTTTCAAAGGTATAGATAGGTAGATAGACAGATAGATAGAGGCAAAAACTTTTTGTCAACTCAGAGGCCTTTGTTGATCTCTACCAAATCTGGCGCTTAGTGAAAACCAACCAATAATTCTTCACTTGGGGATCCCTGAGCAGTTTCGGAAAATCTGAGGTTTCCAAATTTGAAGGGTAAATTGCATGAATTTCTTTTCTCTCTTTGAATGTGAAATTTAAAATTTATGCCATTTTAGTTATACCGGATAAAAAGTGAAATTTTTATTTTGTGGGTTTGCAAAAGTAACTTTTGAAGTCAGTTGTATTTATCAACATACTCATTAGAGGCATTTTTTTCCCCTAAAGTTTTGGAGAGAGTTTGTAAACCAACCCTAGTATGGTTCAGATATTCATAATTGTTTACACATGTTTCAGTAACAAAATATATTTGGGGGTGGTATTTTACTTTTAGGATTTGGTACAGATGGAAATTATTATCATTATGGTTAAAAATACTCTAACTGGATAATGGTGTTAAAAAGACTATAACATTCTGAAATCCTTCCTCCGAACATGGAACACATATCATTTTATTAAACTGAATTATTAAAATTTGAATTAGCTGATGTCTAGCCAGTTATACAGGAGGTGTCTAAAGAATTAGGTAATTAGAAGATGCATCAAATAAAAAATGCCTGACTTGTTATTATTAGTCTGATTATTGTCACACAGAGAAATTGTAGTATTCCTTTCAAGGGCTAACTAGTTAATATGTCACACACTGCAGTGACAGATTCTAATTACATTTTTTAAGAAATAGGACATCTTTTCTAATCATGATACAATGTATCAAATACCTTAGAGAAATGTAAAATTTCTTTTCGTATTTGCTTCTCAGATAAAAAAGAGGATTAAAAAAAGAGGATGATTACTAAGGGATTTTGAGGCTCCCAGAACCTGTTTCTCCCAAGCAGCCAGACTATGTGAAGAGCCAAGAGGAAGCAAAGTTCAAAGGGAATTCATCTAATGTTTGAGCCCTGGCTGTGGAGAGGGCGAGAGTGCTCACTGGCAGTTGGCAGGGAGGGCAGCCGGCCAGACCGACGGGTTACTGTGATCACAGACGGACTCAGCATGGGAGGGAAGATGCTGGGCTCCAGGCAGTGCAGGCTATTTTGGGGGCTTTACACGAATCATTAGTTTTTTATTCAGTGCCAGTATTGACGCAGAGAAATGTATTTCTTTAGTTCCTGACAAAAACACATAAACGGTCCCAAGAGGGTGATGTGTAAGCACCTCTTCTATGTTGATGGCATGGCCTAACGAAGTACCTCTTATTCGTTGATTGATTACTGAATACTTTCAGATTACCAAAGTCTCGTTCTTGGAGACATCCCATAAGGAAGATTCTTACTAATGATTTTTAACTACCTCCAAATACATGGCCTCTCTTTTATCACAATGTTTTTACAGTTTTTGTATTTTGTGATATTCAAGACAATGCCTCTAAGATTTAACAAATAAAGGCGTGGAATGGTTAAGTACATATTCTAAAGAACAATCCCTTTTCGTCAAGGAGAGTAGCCATCAACCATCATCATCTAAAAGATTTAGAATTGTTTCTTTATTAGTGACTTTCTTAAGGATAGGACACTGGCTTCAAGAATGCAGGAAACGTGTCTGTGTGTGGATGCAAGAGCCCTCCTACAAAAGGCACAGGGTGTGAGGAACTTCAGTACTTGACCTATGCGTCCTCCTCCTTACTCTGCCGCTCACAGGTAATAAACTTTGTGTTACGGTTCATGTCTAAGTATCTTCCAAGAGCTTCTTGCACTCATCAGTGGTGCTTTAGGAAGGTGATTAAATCATGCGGGTGAGATAGCTGACTTTCTGTTACTCTTCTCCCCTTACTGAGACAAAATACCCAACACTCAAAATTAAGGAAGAAAAGGTTTATTTAGCTCACAGTTTGGAGGGCTTCAGCCTGAAATCATCTGGCTCCAGGCAGCACGGTGTGGCACAGGAACAGCAGTTCAAGGCAGCAGAAGACAGCAACAGCACAGAAGGGGACAGCGAGCTCTCTTCCTCCCTTGCATTGCTGCAGGCTACCTGACCTCCCTCCAGTAGCTGTAGCACTCACACCATCTCCTTGCTCTCCTCTGGCACAGGCTCAGGATAAATACAAAGTGAGGACCCTGGTCGCTGCTCAGTCACTTAGTTAACATTCTAAACTTCTCAAGTTGACATAATGAACAACATCCCAGAGCAGAAAGGGCAAGTCGTTTTCACCCCAGGGTGTAGAACTGCTGAGTTACTCAGTTAAGCTTCTAGGCTCCTCAAGTTGACACAAGGTACCAACCACCACAGAGACGCAGTCTGGTCTGAAGAGGCAGGTCACTGGGAGCGCACCCTAGAAGGGCACATCTCCCTCCCTGACTTGTCCCTTCACTCTTTGCTTCCTGGCTGCCGCAGTGCGAGCAGCTTCTCCAGGCTAGAACCTTTCCTCATGCCATTTGTGCCTGGAGCCTGCTGGCCGCGGACTGTAACTGTGAGGCAAAACAAACCTCTCCTCCTCTGAAATGTGAGTGTGGGGTACTGTGTCCCAGCAATGAGGAAAATGACTAAGGCACCTTGGTAAGTGGTTGTGCATGGGCTTAGGCAAGTTATTGAGGTTTACGTATATGCAGGGTCAGCTGTTCCATGTCAGTAAGACCCAACTCAAAAGTTTGATGTACAGCTGGAGCACAAGGCTCAAGTAGCATAACAAAAGCAGAGTTGCTGGCCATGGAGCTATTGGTCAGTCCTACAGCCAGAGACATGCAACTCCCTCGCCTCACGTTTCCCATCATCACCTTTGGCCACTCACACCTCCCCCACACATGGATGTTGCAGGGCTCCCTGGTATGCCTGCCCCTTTGTCACACCCCTGCCACTGCAGTAATATCACGTTAGTGGGTTTTGAAGGGTCCCAATATCTCAATCCGATTTGTAAATTTTCTCCTGTAGAAACAATAGTGAGTACAAGTTTCAAACAATAACCTTAAAATTAATCCTTGAGTGCAAAGGCTTTTGGAAAATATATATTTAGTTCAGCAATCTTGTTTGGGAATGTCACACAGTGACCAAGAAAAGAGTTTCTAAATAACAGAGCTGTGGGACCAGGTTGCCTGAGTTCAAGACTGTGTTATGCTATTTACACTCTATATGACCTTGGTAAGTTCTCTGTGCCTTCATTTCTCCAGCTATGACATGGGAAGTCATGAACTACCTACCGTATATTTTGCTTTGAGAATAGAGTTAATAAGTATAAAGCAATTAGGACAGTAACTGCCACCTAATAGCTCAATATATGTTGAATAATACGCATAAGAAAAATTCTCAAAGAGAACAAATCTCTAATCTATGAAGATACATTAGCTTTTGGGAGATATTCAAAAGTTACTTAGAACAAATTCTGATTTTTTGAAAGTGAGAAGGTATTAAGCAGTTTTTGATGAAACTATGATACAAATATATAAGAAATAAGACTTGCTTCTTCACTTACCTTATTATTAAGTACGAGTAAGTTTAAGGATCTTTGAAATGACAGCTTTCAAAATTATAGTACATGTTTAGAGATAATAAATATGAAAAATTTTAACTACATTGTGGTTGTAGTTGGTGCATGACAAAACACAGGTAGCACCTTTATCTTTTGTTGCTTATTTATAAAAATGGCACAGAGAACATTGACCTCACTCATAATGGAAACTGTGGGATAGTATCTGTGAAGGATGTTTTTGGTTTGAACAAATTCTTAGTCTCTCACCTGAAATTGATAGCAATATAAAGCATTTAATCATGCAATTGTCAAAATTAAAGTACACGTCTAGGCAAAACTTACACTCAATTCTGGAGTTTTTTAAAAACACGTTCACTACAAAAATGTATTGTACAACTTAGCTTATGTACTTTATTTTGCAAAAATATTTTGCAATATTGTACTTTATTTAATATCTGATTAAATCTAAACTTCAACATAAGCAAGCTGAAAGTCTCCAACAATTTACTACACTTCAATACCGAAAAGAGTCTATGTTTTAAACTTTCCTTTTGAACTAATCGATGTTTAATTTATATTCAATTTTATGAGCTCTTTCTGTCCCCAAGCACTGTTCCAAAATCTTCATAATATTAACTGGATTTTTTCCTTAAAACTTCTCTCTAGGGAAAAATCTTATTCCTATCCTTATATGATGATGAGAAACTTGCCCAATATTTCCAAAAAGTAAGTGATCTGTGACTCAAATCCAGACAAAATATTTTAGAAAGATTATTTCACTTAAAGAAAATTTCTCCCCACCGCCAACCACTATTCCTTACACTTTTGAAATCCAGGTCTCTTTATCTTTGCTAGAAATTTAATTTTAAAGTACCATGTGATGTCAAGAATCCCACATGCAATATTTCTCTTCCAAAACATCAGATCTGGAAAGGTTATCATCAAGCAAGTGGGAGGTACAGGAATGAGCAATGCTGGGGGAGGGAATTAGTGAACCCAGACAACTGAGTGAAAGTCTGCACCACGTCACAAAAGGATGCGGTCCTGAGGAGCAGAAGGGCCACTGAGATAAAGAGCTATTCCACTTTGAAGGTGAGGCCATGGGCAATATTTTAAACTCAGTTCTGCCTTAAAAAAGGGATATGAATGAAAAAGGAAATAAGGCAAACCAGCAGCATTTTCAAAGGAAGTTAAACATGTCAAACAGTAAAGTGTCCTGATTCTGTTTTCAGAGAACATGTGTCAGACCAGCCCGTGTTCTGCAACTGGTGAAACCATCTGCAAAGAATATTCCAGTCCCCATTTTTTTGTTCCTGCAACACATGCCTATTAAAGGAAATGTCATAGTTAAATTGATGTGGAAATTTTTCCAACATTACCTAATTGAAGCACTGGGCCAAGCTTTCTTTGAACAAAAACGATTTGTTATATCCTGCTGAAAGAAATCACATCGGTATCTTTGACTAATGACAATGTAAACAGCTCCAATGATGAATTACTAATTTTCCCTGTGTTTTCGGGACTTACTGTTACCTTTGTGTCTCAGCACCACTTTTTGATCCTGTGAGAGGAAAGCAATGGCTAGGTGGCATCTCACAGACATTTACATCTGAAGTAAATATTAGACTTGGTGACATTTTGCTTTAATAAATGCAGTACACAATCTCTGTACTAATAGAGAGCACTGAAAAACTATACATAATTCCAAAATGTTATATGGCTGTATATGTACTAATGTATTTGTTATTTAAACCATGAATGATACAATGTATTTAAATCTTTACTATACTTCCTGGAATAAACCGGATACTCAGTAAATTGAATTGCAATCATATATATTCATGCAAGAAATGAAATTATCCTTATGCTTCTCACTGCTTGTGATATCCTGCTTCAGATTATGAGTTACTAGAATAGAAGATTTTTTAGCTGAGGCTTCTCATTCCTCCGAGATAGTGCGCAGCCTTGGATGCATAAGTCATTTCCTGTGTTGCGGTATGAAAATTTTCATCAGATACTCAAATGGGTACTGCTTCCAAATAGTTAAGAACCAGAAGAACCAGAGGAATGATTTGCTTTAATAACTTGTCCTATAGGGAACTAAGTTTTGTTCCTTAAAATGTCTCTTGTAAAATAGGTCATATTTTAGATCGGTTTGACTGTGAGAGGAAGACTTACAGAAATGTAACTCAGTCCCAACATTTGCCATCTTTCTCCCAGTCTATTCCTAGAGCTAGTACCTCAAAACTCAGGACAAGGGAAAGAGCTAGAGGCCTGTGGCAGCAACAAAACCTCACAAAAAGTGGAGATTAAGGATTGAAGTTGTCAAAGAAAAGCTCTCGTCTGCTTTTCTCTTACCTCCAGCCCCTTAAAGATTTCAAATGCCACATTTGAGATCCACTTACTCCCATAGAACAACCACGAAAACCCCAAGGTTCCTTTGTATCTCCCTGTCTAGTTCAGCAATCATTTTCAGAATGCCAAGGCACAGATGTCAAGCAAAAATGAGGGGATGTAACAGAACTTTGTATTCAGAAACTTCTAGATGCTGTTGGAAGCCAGGAGGAGCAGTTCTCTTGCGCCTTGTACTGGCTCTGCTGTGGAACGGTAGTAAAAGTTTGCTTCTTCCAGCGAAGGGAGCAGATGTAGCCTGGAGAACAGATGTACCGAACAAAGTTTCGATTTAAATAATAAATTATCTGACCACAAGTCCCGTTAACTCAGGCGGTGAGTGTTTCACATCACTCTCTCACCAGCCACAGGAAGGTCAGCCACATAATCACTGAAGTGGCCAGATCATTGTATGGGAACATAACTCTCATCTTCACTTGTTTTTCTGAGACAACAGTGTCAAATAAAGCTTCCCATGCCTTGTACGTATGTAAATGTTTCTCTGCCGCTGAGGCCTGCACATTCAGAATCCCAGGTGAGTCCGCCTTGGTACTACGTGGGCTCTGAAAACAGGTGGTAAAGGGTTGTTGGGTCTGTGAACACAAAACCTGCAGTGCCAGGAAAGGGTAGATGTCTAAGTGGGGCCCTTAGCACGGCTTGTACAAATGCACACTGTCTGGGCCTTTGGGGCTGAAATCCATGCTATTGCTGTAGCTCCTCCAGAGTGAAGCGGAGCTCCCTTCCCTGATAGGCACAGTGGGCATTCACCGCCTCCAGAGGCAGGGAGAGCCTGCGACGCTCTGCCCACGGTGAACCAGGCACGTGTTGTCCAGGAGGCTGGTGAGGAGCACTATGTAAGTTCAGCAGGACATTTTCAGCATGCGAAGGGTTCAACAGCAGGCGCGGTTACTGTAAGCCAAGGGCAGTGTGTCTCAAAGACGAAAATGCACAGCAGGAACTCAACACCCATTACTGGCTGTGAGCACTGCACTGTAGTAAGACTGTAATGTTAGAAAGTCAAATCTCATTCTTCTGGTAAGTTGAAGTAGTCAAGATAACTAAGAGCCACAAGAATGGGTATTTAATGGATATTACAAGTTGGAAAACTAATGGGGTTTATCAAGCAAGCATTGACGAAAGTACTAAGATAGAAGGCAACTATCCCTTTGAGCTTTTTTTTTTTATAACAGTTCTCTGTGGTGTTAGGAGTGTACAAAAATAAACGAGAGATTTATAACGAGAGCATTTCCAAATACTATAATTGAAGTCATCCACACATCATTTAATAACTCAGCATCTAAATGACTAGTTAAAAAAAGCAGCAAATGCCAGTTTTTAATATATAGCTAAACATCAACAAATCTCTTTAAAAATACTATTTTCTCTTTTCTTGATATTTTCCCTTTGTGAATTATAATCCGCTTTAAGTTGAAAACTGGTTCTAGCAAAGAGATCCACAGAACATAGCCTCCTAGGCTTCTCCTATATGACCTTTCTGAAGATTTTATTTATGGCTCTATTCTGGCACAACAATTTGGGGGCAAAATGTATATGAAAGCATAGATCATCTACAGAAATCAATTTCTATGGATATTATGTTGCTATCCATGTCAAAAATTTTTTATTTGGAAAGGGGCATTCAAAGAAATATTTCTCCATATGTATTTTAATTTCCTTAGAACATAAATACATTTTATTAATTCTTAAATATGACATTTTCCAGGCACAATATCAGTTTATTTATTACTTTCTAAAACTTTCTTTCTAATACAAAACAGTATATTATTCATGGGTAAATCAAACTGAAATAACAGTCTAAGTATCCTGCATGATAGTTTTACATTTCATTAAGAACATGTTTTCTTCAACTGAATGCATATCTGTGATTACAGTAATTTATTAGACTGGACGATGGCAGATTATTGAGTAAAATAAAGAGCTGTCAAAATAGTTCCACTGGCTAGAAATGATTAAAATTATAAGGATGAAACAAGATAAATACAGTTTCCCAAAATATAATATTGAAAATACACATTTAAATTATTTGAACTTCCAGTAAATACACAGGAGTAGAAAGAGCAGGGGCTCTTACTGGCTGAAATCAATGTTCCCCATTGGGGTTGACTGTGGCCTTCAGGGAGCACTGGGAGTGGATGGAGACACATTTGTTCATCACGATGTGGGCACAAGATCCATTAGTGGAATTATTTAGTGGCTAGAAACCAAGAATGATGCTAAACAGCCTACAGAACACAAGACAAACTCCCACAACAAAGAATTAAGCAGCCTCGAGTGGCAGCAGTGGTGCGGTTGCCCCCGGCCCCGATCTAGTTACTTCTTTAGGGTGTGTGAACCATCCCTTCTCCCGCACCCAGAATAGCTAAAGGAAGCGGAGGTTCCATGGCTGCCACACACATTTTCCAATGGGCACGATAATAATTGGAACACACACATTAAATAAATTAAAATAGTAGTTACTTAATGATGCTTGAAAATAGAGATGCTACAAAATATCTAACAAACTTACCTCATCATTTACCAAAAGTTGTGGTAATTGATTTTTAATTGAATAATATGCTTTGTATTTGATTTCTGTTCTTGTTGTCTTTGGTAAAAGGATGGAGCGAATTGATACCCAAAAGGTAAAAAACAGAGGAAGGAAAAATTAAGAGGCTCGAGTAATGAACAAGTGAATTTGATCTCCCTTTTTTTCATTATGGATTGACATCTGTGTCTGGTATGGTCCGAGTGCCCTCCAAAACTCATTTGCTAGAATTTAACTATCATTGTAGTAATGTTAAGAGGTGGGGCTTCTGAGGATGTGAATAAATTGCAAGGGTGTGGCCACCTGTACGGAGTGGCGCCTAAGCAAGGGCTGAGGGGAACTAGCTTGGCCCTTTTTTCCTCTTTGGCTCTTGCTGCACACGGGGACACAGTATGCCACCTTTCGCCTCTTTCCCCGCTTCTGCCATGTAAGGTTTTATGGGAAAGACCCCAATCAGACATCAAATGTCAGTGCCTTAGACCACAGCCTCCAGAGCTGTGAGAAAATAAATTTCTGTTTTTAATACATTAACCAATCTCAGATATTTTGTTATAAGCACAAATGGATGAAGTCAATGTTCATTTATAATTTAATAATGGAGTCTATTAGACCAACATTTAATTTAAAATGTAAAGAGAAATTGTTAGTGCCCCTTTCCTCATGATTAAGTTTATTGCATTTCCTTTCAGCTTTACATGTGTAGGTTTTGAGGGATCCAAATAGAATAGCCTATCATTTAATCTGCAACATTTATATTCTAACCTTTAGCCTTAGGACCAATGAGAGCACAATGATTGTTGGCAGAGAAGAAGAGTTCATTGGAAAACCAACAGTTTTTAAGTCTCATGAGACAAATTTGCTTAGCAGTTTTTTTTTTCCTTAGCAATTTTAATTTGGAAATTCTCACATACCTGAGAATTGATGGGGCATTAGAAATTTTATTCTTTGCTTTTTGTATTAAAACCTTCGTCATGCTCTGAGCTTGTGGTAAAACCTAACAACCCTAATGAGATTAGAAATCAGAAAAAATAAGGGAAAAGCCTCTGAATTTCAATTTCAGCTGGTGTGTAAGGTGAAAAAATCCTACCTCTGCTGTTACTTTTTCCAGTTCATGAGGTTGCTAGACACTAGTTAGGTGTCTACAGTAACCTGTATTATTCTAATGCTACATTTTTCTGTTCACTCATTTGACAGTTTTTAAAAGAAAAGTTAAAAAAATACTAGCGCTTATTAGACACTGTTCCATGTTATAAAAATATAGTACTTATTGTAGGACCACACATAAACTTTAAATTAAGGCCTTCTGGACATTATTCTTTTAAATGACTGAAATACTTTTCTATAATCATTTGTTGGATTTACTCCACTAGAAATATCAAATGTTTTTCTATTTTAGTGGATTGGTAATATTATCTATTCTCTAAGTTAACTGCTTAGTAATTAACTTGTTTGATCAATATATCTGAGAAGATAACAGTATATGTTTTCTCATTAATATTATTTTCTTACTTTACAGAGGTACAGCTAAATGCAAATATATCCAAATATACATATATGCCTTATATTTTATAAAGTTTGTATGCAGTAAATTGCAGGTCTTAAGTGCATGGTTGAATGTTTATATATCTATGTACCTCTTGGTTATATATGTCAACTTAGATCAAGATGTAGACCATTTATTTACAAAGTCCCCTTTGCATAAAGGTGCCCACATAGCCTAGGTAAACACTGTTCTGAATCCTGTCATCATAGATTTGTTTTGCCTGATCAAAACTTCATACAAATAAAATATAGTATATATCTGGTTTCTTTTTATCAACATAAATATGGAAGATTCTTCCATGGTATGTGTATTAGTAACACCATTAGTTTCTAAGTATCTCAACAGTATTGTGTTGTATTTATCTCTTTTGTTCTTGAGTTGCTTTCAACTTTCAGCTATTATGAATAAAACTCATGGACGTATGACTTCATTTATCTTGGGTATAGACCTGGTTTATCCTGTAACCCTATGTAATATATATAGCATTCATTTAGTAAATATAGACAAAGTTTCCCAAAGCCATGAAATATTTCACCAACAATGTATGAAAGATAGATTATTCCACCAAAAATGGTAAAAATATCTAGCTTGTAAACAATTCTATATACACAAACACCTACAAAAAGAAAACCCTCCTCCAGGTTTTGTTCATGTTTTACCATTTTGGGCACAGCTTTACATTGTTTTCCAATTTGGAAAAAGACTGAGCAACTCAAATAAAAGCAAACTGAAGAGTGGAAAACTAGAAGGGGAACATATTTTGAAATTTTCTCCAAACTCTAGTCCAATGTTTGTTCAGCAGAACAAGTATTAATATCTATTCTATTAAGTGGCATCAAATAAACATGGAAATGCAGCACACTGTGTATATTTAATTTATATTGAATTAGTATATTAAGAATCAGGAAGCCTTATCGCAAAAATGATCATTAACATTAATTCATTTCTTTGTAAGCCTATTTGTCCACAGAACTCTATTCTGTTCTATCTTTTTAAAGTACAGCTACTTATAATCTCCAAAATGATCTTTCTGTCTTGCTTTAGGACATTCTTTAGGCCAAAGTGAAGGCCTTTTTATTTTAGTGATAATTCATAAATAAAAGGTAAGTAATTTCTTGCAAAATAAAAATCTAGACAGGTGCCCTTAGGAAAAGGTATGAGCCTTGGGGGATAGATGGGATAGTTGTGATGATGCAGGTGAAGATTAGTGTTTGGCCAATAAATAAAAACACAAACACACATGGTATTCATACACCTGCCGAGACCGCGCTGGACATAACCTCTTTTTATGTAATCCTCTACACTCCTGCATACCCGGCAGGATAGTCACCCTTTTTATATGGCATGAGTATATTTGCAGTTATACCTTCTGATTGAATTAGTACCCATTGCTACTTGTCTGGAATCTTCTTAAGTGAGGGTGTTTGCATGATATAAAATAGTATAAAAATTATACATATGATGCTACAAAAAGGCAAACACAGAGGGAAAAGCTGTCACACAAGACAAAAGTCTCAGGGTAACAGTTACTCCCCTCCAAAAACAGCAGGGCTACAGAACGGTGTGTGTTTCTGAATGTACAGCCTTAAGCAGTGATTATGGTATAAGAAGGAAGTGAGAAGTGTAACTGTCCTATGCAAATTTAACCCCACACGTTCCGTAACCTTCTGTGAAAGAACTCCATACGTTTTCCTCTCCTTCTTTCAAATCAATTCCATTAAATCCAGTTTAAAATGTCGAAAGTAGATCCAGGGACAAATCCAAGAAAAACAGCACAATTTAAAAGAGAAATGTGAAACCAATTTCATAAGTAAGTGTTAGTACTCAGACATTTTTTAAAACAGTAACCACAATCAAGGCCCTGAACACAATACATGCAGAGAGTAGCAACCGCACTGAACAGAAAACCGTTCACACTGAGGCGCCCGAGATACCTGTCTGACACTCACTTTCGGTGTTTTGCAGAGAACACAGTTTATATTTAAGAGCTTATGATTTCTTGTAACAATTTTTGTTTGGCACACTTCACCTAGGTTAACAAACCGTTCCCAGTTCAACTCAAGTGCAAATGTAGAATTCACTCACCTGCACAAAACCACAAGCTCTGAAGCCTTCAAAAAAGGGAAGACTTGGACGGTCTTCTCTATAAATGGAGAATTTATACGTGATCACAGTCTCGCCCTCTGCTGGAGATTCATCCACCACCAGCACTGAGATTTTATTTATTCCTAAACCTAGAGGGTATTTGGCAAAGCTAAGAGTGGGATAAAAAGAGAACAGAGAGAGAATGAATATGAATGGGCAACATTTATTCAGCTCACACTAACTCAGACTTCAGTGTTTACTCAATATCTACTATTTGTAAAAAATAGGTAACATCTGTACCATTTCATAAGAAATCTAAAATATAAACTTTGTAATCAAATTATGCATATAAAACTTATGACCTAGTGTCTAGCATGTGTTAGATGTTCAATAAATGTTGAGCTTTTTAAATTAAAATTATTTAGGATTCTCAGGAACTAAAGAAGTATCATACCAAATGTACACATGCATAAAAATCACAGTTGCTTATGTAAGTCTATAAATTACAGTAGTTTTTAAATAGCCCTAAACAAAGATTTACCACAATTAAGATAATAAGCAAAGGATATGTTGTTCATTAATTAAACTCTTTCCTCTTAACTTTTTCCTCAATTTTATAGAGTAAAAAATACAAAAAAAATTAAACCTCTCTTTCATTGTACTCTTATAGCCAAGAGCCATCTTGCAGGGCAAGCTATGTCCTCCATTAATTAAATGAAAGGAAATTAATACTGATTAACCACTTGTCATGGTTATACATCTCATTTAATGATACAATAACTATACAAAAATTATAATGGTCCTAATTTGAAATATAGAAACCACGACATAGAACTGGTGAACAAACCACACAAAGTGACGAAGGTCGGGCCCGACTAGTGATGTGGATTCTCTTTTATTTCTAGCAGGCTCTGACTGCCAGGAAGGCCACATACATTTCTTTCACTACAGCAGGGAAAGAAAAAGTATTTCCTCACTATGGACACAGCTTTAATAACTAGCTTGTGCTAAGAATTACAAACAGAAGAATTGGTGGCTTCCAAAGCAGCTATAAAAAAAAATCCCTGCAGGAGTAGCAAAGTTAGTAGTTCTGTATCTCCAAATTATCACAAACATGTTTAAACAACAAACTAGGATAGAACTGTTCACCATTGTGAGGGATTAACTTCAACTGTCTGAAAACAGGAAGGTGACAGTAAAGACATTCCCTTAATGGTTTCTCACAGTAGCCAATATAATATCCTCTCCTGTTACAATATCACTACACAGGTTAGTTACAGATTGCTAGTAAACCAGTAGAGCACCAGTGTGTTCTTTACAACACTTAATGCCTAAAAAAGTGGAGGATCTCACACCCTGGCAAGATTTCCAAATGGTCCGTCCTGTGGCTCAGCTTTCCTGAACCACTTTTCAAGGTTTCATCCAGTGCCTGTTTCCCAGTGAACCAGCTCAGTCTTTCCCAGCCAGAGTTCCATACCTGGGTCCCGCCCGCTCCTGCAGGTGCACCTGGCACTGACACTTAGAAGTCTTCACTGCAATGGTAACCATCACCACATCAAATGGGACTTCTGAGTAATAATCTCTGATCTTCGCATCAAATTCAGGATTTAGGTCCAAATGTGGATGTGTAAAGATCTGCATGAGATGGCATAGTGTGTCTTTATCTGATTAAAAAACAAAAACAATGAAGAAAACTGTGAAATAGACACATTATTTAAAACCATGTATTATTAGGGTGTTGTTTTCCTAAATCCTTTGAACAACTTCAGTGATCACCGCCGACCGGCTGTCCACTCAGCATCTTGGTCATAGTTGATTTATGGCTTCAGCTGGATTTTCAATTTGTCAAATATTGTAGAATTTACACATAGCAGCTGTTGTCTTGAGTGCTATACAGATGGCCTTCTCCCCCTCTGCCCTTGAAAATGTAAAGGCACAGAAAGTGGGGAAAATGTCTGTCCTGTGAGTTGATGTATGTGACATCTATGGCATACATCAAGCAACTGTGGAAATGTGGGTGATGACAGAGGGGAACCAGCAGGCTATAAGGAAAATTTCCTCGCAGGAAGTGTCATTAAAC
The DNA here is from genome assembly GCA_004027595.1 of Dinomys branickii. Classification (NCBI taxonomy): domain Eukaryota; kingdom Metazoa; phylum Chordata; class Mammalia; order Rodentia; family Dinomyidae; genus Dinomys; species Dinomys branickii. The sequence continues at coordinate 54,753 of PVLD010004589.1, forward strand.
TGCCATTATGTTGATATAGTAGTTGACATACAGCAAGGTGGAGCAAAGAATGTAAACACCAGCATTATGGTAAACACTCACTGAAAAATAGCCACAAGGGCATCCTTTCCCAGGCACCTTCTCATGAGAAATCGCCGTAAAGCCTGAGAAGGAAGTTCTAGTTTCTGCTCAGTCCTGTTCTAGAGTATAGAATATAATTTCATACCATGGGCTCTAAGGCATTAAGGAAATCTCCCTCTTTCATAGTACAATTTTTTATAGCAGTATCTTGGTGAGACAAAAGGAAATAGCTTTGGAAGCCTACATACTAACCCCTGTTAAATTGTATTCCATGTAAATGTTTAGACAGAAAAAATTACCCTACAACATAGAAAATTACCCCAAACATAGTAAAATGTTGTTCAAAGAAACATCAACAAGTATTGTGTTCCATCAGGTTTTTTTAATAGAATTTCAGCAAAAACCAAGATGATTCCATAGAAATCAGCAGAATGGAAGTATACTTGTGTTGTCTTGCACAAAATGTTCAGTGGTATGTAACAACATGCAAACACGAAGGACAGCAGACGTCACTACAGAGATCCCTAAGACTAAGTTTAGAGAAAGGAGCTATTGCGTCAGTTGGCTCTTCCTCCTCTCTGACACAGCTTCACAGTGGCTCTTCTAAAATCAAACCTGCTGTTTCTCCCCAGGTTGGAGAGGACACATCTCCATGGAAGCTGCTTCCCTGCACTTACAGCTGCTGTTGCTTACATCTCAAATGCCTCCCCCGACTGCGGCACAGAGCCTGACTGAATCATGGGGGCGTTGCACTGACCAATGGGCTCACTGGCCCCTGAGCTCAGTAGCTGGGACACTGTCAGAAGAGGTGGGTCCCTGGGCTGTGAGCTGGAAGAGTGCGTTCTTACACCTGGTTCCTCCCTGCTCGCTCTCCTGGGTGCAGCGGCTGAGCGCCTTTCTGCCATCACACCCTTCCACCATGTCACTTGTGCCTTAGAGCCAGCTGACCACGTGGAAGCCACAGCCAAAGTGACGCCTCCTCCTCTCGGCTGTGGGAGTCACCCGCTGTGCCCCAGGGATGAGAAGTCACTGAGACAACATCTCTTACTTTTCCTTTCACATTTCCCTTAAGCAGTCAGAGTCTTCAGGAGGGCTTGCACCCACTGTAAACTGACCCCCAGTCCCACTTGACATGAAATAAATGGGCAATTATTTTCTTAAGCAGGACTTAGGCAAGTTCTTATTTTTTCCCAGAAACTCTGCTTTTGGCTTGAGCCCTGGATCCCAGACCCCTGCTTGAAAGCTGATCTACTCTGACATCATCTTCAGCTGAATCATCAGAACTGCGGCTACAAACACCTGGCATTTCCTGGGCATCTCTCCCACCCCAGTCCCAACTTGTCTCAGGCCAGCTTACCTTAGGTCTACAGAGGTCCTAGCATGAGATGTACGGCATCAGGCTGCTTAACCTATTTGGCAACTTATGGGAAAAACTGTTCCAAGTTTTGGTTGTTTTTAACGGATTTCTTTTAACCATAGAATTTTATTGCTCTCTTGAGGGTTAGTTGTAATTCATACTAAACACAAAAACAACCAGGAATCTTAACGATAATCCTACTTGTTCTAACTCATAATCAAAAAGTTTTTAAAACATGACATAAAAGTGAGAACATTAATTAGGAAAATCCAGGTGGTACCAGTTTTTATCAACATCAAAACACAAATAGTGCCACAGATACTATTGAACGTGTTCACCTGCCAGGTTGCCCAGAAACTGGAAAAAAATAAGATCATGCAACACTCTTCTTTCATTTGTCAACTGAGAAGATTCCAGAAGAAGAGAAGTGGCTTTCCAAGGTGGGGACTGGCAGAGTGGAAGCCCAACACATGTATATTTTAATTTTGCTCCTAATTTTTTTACTAGTCATTGTCCACCACTTTCTAAACAATAGTGTCCTAGGAGAATATAAAGGATTATTTTTCTAAGGATAGAAGACCAGGCAGTGGGTACAGGAAAGGAGCAGTGTATGTAAAACCTATTCTCTATTCCCTATTAACAATACTTTCAAGTGTTATTGTAACTGGATGTCTTTGTGAATTCTATTCAATGTTATTATTATATTATTTGTCAGCCTACCCTGATAGTACCCATACTGTTAAAACATTAGGAATGAATCAATTTACATTTTGAAGATACGTTTTATTAAATTAAAAGAACTTCTATTTACAATAAGTTAAACATAAGCCCATACATTTTTATTCAACTTTAATGTTCTATTGAAATTGATTTTTTCTTTGTACAAGATTAAATTATGTAATTTTAACACCAAATACAAACAGATGGATGTAATCACATTTAAAAGATAGGCAATGACCACAAAATCTACCACACAGAAGTCTATTTTTGCGCCATACACTACTGCATATTAGGAAAATTCAGGAGCGCAGAGCAAAGAACCTGAAGACCCAGCTTTAAGATGCAGCTTGGGTGTTCAAAACCTTGTGATTTTTAAAACTGAGTTAGACGTTCTTGAAAGATATAGTTGCATGACCATAGTGATAATACTAATCAGAGTGAAAAATTCGGTTTTTTAATTTAAAGCTTATATAAACTACATATGCATATGTTTATTATGGTTTGATAAAAATTCATACATTTTAACACAATAAATTGGAAATGGCGCCAATGGACCATGACACAGACAATTCTACGGAAGTTCTCTCCACCACAGCAATCACCTGGCTACCAAGAAATCTTGTCAAGCAGTGAGATCCCTAAAGATCAGTGTATAAGGCTACTAAGCCAAACTCTTCCCCTCAAGAAACCTTCAGTCTAAAGCCTTAGAACCCTTCAAGGCCCTCAAAATGACTTTAGAAGTTACTGTTCATAAATAAACACAAATCCAAGCACTACTTCATGCTCAAAGATAGATAACTTGCAATATTCTTTTTTGTGCAAAAGTGACAGATACTGTCTTAACCATAAATGCAGCTTCTTAAAATCTGCTTAAAATTAGTAGCCCAAGGATACTCAAGTATGATAAAATGACAGATTTTTTCAAAGCAGGGTTTTGCCTAAACTTTTGTTTTTGTTTTTGTTTTTTTTTAAATATAAAAGAAAAAAAGGAAAACATTAACAAAAAGACACAAAGTAGCACAAGAACAGTACAATCAAAATTGAATTATAGACAAAGTGACGGAATTAACAATGGTTGTTGTATTAACTATTGATAACTTCAAAATGTATGCTCAGGAAAACACATATAGACATCCAACCTTGATCAAACAATCAATCATGAACTGTTCCTTACCATAAAGCGACACAAGTCAACAGTGGCACCATGTTAGCCATCCTGCATATACATACATACATACACACATACATACATGCATACATACATATTTGTCCCTTTCTTCCTTTTCTCCTTCGTCTCATCCCATTTGCTCTTTACTTTTGAGCAAATTCCCTTCATATCTCCTAATTTATATTCCCACTGTCAGGTTGTTACACTAGTGACACAATACACTGCTTGCATATGTTTGTCTGATTTATTTCACTTATGAGTATTGTGTCTGTGAATTTTGCCTAAACTTTTGATTACATTGCTGAAAGATAATCTCAACTCACCATTGATGCACTGTATATCTTTATTTTCATTCAAAATTTGTGGAACTGTAGCTAAAAAAATAAATTTAAAATGAAAACAATTAAGATTTGAAGACACATATTTTGTTATCTTAAAAAAATGATAATTTAGTAAAGTGCATGTTTTTTATTTTACTTTCATTACACCAGTGAGCATTTCTAAATAAAGCTGATAACCACAATAAAACAAAGTTACTTAACTTGAAGCGCAAATGAATAAGTATTTCACTTAGGAACATATTAAGCAAGAAAACAAATAGTCTAAATGCCATTCTTTGCCTGAATGTAATCTACTGAAGTTTTTCCTAGTTGTAAGATCTGAAGACTGTAATTTCCCAAACCATCAGAATTTAAAAGTTGTATCTAGTTGGTTCCACTACTTATGTTACACTAACCAAGTATCTGTCTAGAAAACTCTCTCATAGAGATTTGTGAAACAGATGAATAAATACAAATACACGGACTGTCTAAACGCTCCTCTAAAGATGAACATGATGCAGGAGAAGGGCATCCTACGCCGTTCACCAGCACCCTTCGCCACTCCTCCTCCTTTGCCCACTGGGCAGTCCTCAGACCCTACCAGGCTTCAGACGGAAGGCTGGTTAGAGTGCGAATGACTGGTCCCTGTCCGAAGATTCTGATTCAGAAGCTCCTGAATCTCTAACATTCAGGCTATTATCGTTCCTGGTTTATAACAGGAAAAGCTTTGAATTTTATAAAGCATAGCATATGGGTCTTACAGTTTTTTCTTATGATTACAATGTCTTACGGTTTTTCCTTATGATTACAAATATTTTGTGGCAAAATATCAGATATTCTTTAGAAGAGAAAAAATTGAAATCAACATTACTTCGGCTTGAGGTTCCTGTTGCTAACAGCCAATTGTTACACTGAACAATATATTTAAATGTCTATCATGACATAAATATTTTCCATGATATTGGAATGATCTCAAATTTTCATTGAATATAATTTCATATATTTATCCAATCTGCTCTTATGGTACTAGTGGTAGCTTCTAATACTTTCTACTTATTACCAATTTATTTTCATTTTTATACATTCTTAATTATTTCCTTGAAATGAATATTTAGTAGAATTTCTGGTTTGTATGAACAATGTATATGCTATTAAGTGGGCTTTTCGTTAATGTTGTGCTAGTTATACTGCTAATAGCACTTTGAGAATACCTATTTCTTATATTTCTTCCAACTCTATCATCTTCAAGAAGAAACCTCCGATTAGGAGGAAAAGTGGCATTTCTTTATCTGATTTCTCTTGGTTGCTAACGAAGGCAAATGTTTTCATGACTTTGGCCAGGAAATACTTACTCTGGTGGGGAAGCAAATGGGACGATGTGCTTTTACCTTTTTTACTGTCAACTGCATCAAATGACACTTGTGGTTTTTCAGAGTTCTCACCCTCCATGGAAGAATTCCTGCAAAAACAAGTCTGGATTAATGAAATGAGCAAAATTCATAGAAATCATATTAAACACATTATCTTTTCTTCTCCCTGTGCAATTATTGTGATGGAGACAAAGAAACATGTTCTGGATATAATTCCTGAAAACTGGGGATCTAACCTCCAGTGAGGTCAATGAAAATCCCATCATCTCCTATAAGCAGAAGCACAGTTGAAAGAAACTGGGGAAAGACTCACTCTTCAGTTCAGCGCTAAGCGACCTCAGATAACAGCCTGAGTCTGACAGGAGGGACCCAGAGCACACATTCTTCTCAGGACCTTTGGCTGAAGTTACTGAGTGTTTAGGCAAAAATCCTTGGCAACTCTGGGGCACCGCTGAGAACACACACAGAACCTGTGAACGCTCAGTGTGCCTCATCATAAATGATCAATGTCACGAGGGCTTCTGTGCTTAAACTTTGAGAAACACTGATGCACAGTAAAGGTTCACCACATCTTGTCACGTTTATCTTATTTTCTCTGCTGCAGAACTAACTAGATGCTTGCCAACACTGCCCTTAAATCCTTAAATCTGGGAGCAAACAAAGGGAAATTGCAGGCAAAAACATTGCTGGTCTTGATGGTGGTGAACACAGGGCATAACGGTCTAACACGACTTTCCTGTGCTCCTTGCCTCTATTTCCACTCCAATAAAACTGAGATAACACTACTTGCCTTACTTCACAAAGGTGCTACGAGGACTAAATAAAATGCTTTGTGCTAAATGACATTTATATGTAATTATTTCCCTACACATTGTGCTGAGCACTGCCCTAGAGAAAAGAGAAACAAGGCATATTCTGCTTTTCTTAATAACCATCAGATAGGAAATTAAGAAGAATCAAGGATGTAAGGAATTAAATACTCTGCTAATCTGAGAAGGTGCGATAATTTTATCGCAGATTGACTTTGGAAAGTCTTTACTTATTTGACACGTACAATAAAGTAATTTGAGGTAAAAAGTAATGACATTAAGACTTATTTTTAAATTGTTTTTTCCTCTTAAAGATCAAGAAACACATAAAGCAAGCACAAATAGATTTAAAGTCCAATCCAGAAAAAAGTCAAATTAAAAAATGAAAATCTCACAATTGATGTGCAACCTCTAGGTGAAATCTGAAAAAGATACAACCATGAAAAACACACACATGAAATTTTGTAACATTACTATCTCACGAGAATGAGACACTTCGCATACAAAGGCATCTTGCCTGATTTCTTGGCTAACGTCTTGGGTAAATGAAAAGCAGTTTCTTTGAGCAAAATACACATGTACTTTTATTTCCAACAAAGTGAAAATTAGCAGGTGCTGCACATTGATTTTAATATTTTCATTCCATTCAGATTTATGCTAAATCCACTGGGAACTTTGGATTTTGAGCCTTGGGGCACATATATAACTATTACCTATTGCTCTTACTTTTCTGACATTATTTTTCCTCACCTTGTTGCTGAAAGTAAATTACCTTTATTTAAAAGGAGGATAAAGTCATTGGACCTCACGGGTAAATTAGGCATATAAAGCTGGCTTGTTCTATAGCAAACACTGGAAGTGACATTGTAAAGATAAGAACAGTGATGATTTCCCTGTCTGCATGACGCCCTGAAAAAAGCATCTCAGACTATGAGTGAAAGGAACAGGATCGTAGTCTCAAGTCTGTTTGTGTAGCTGTGCAACTTGAGCAAATGACCACTTTCTTAGAATTTCTGATCAGAGAAATCATACAATACGCGTTCATCTCCTCAGAGTGAGGCATAAATGATGATTAAATGTGCATATGCTCTCAGGTAAATTTAAAGGTACTTCAAATTGAGTACAATTTACAAATTTTTCTAGGAGCAATACATTAATTGCTTTTTGATAAACATCTAAAATTTACTTATCTCAGTGTTAACACAGATAACTCTTCCAAACATGTCTTGCTTTCCTAATAAAACAAAGACAAAAATTATTTGTGCTATAGAAGAAAAAGCAATCTTTGGATGACACAGAAATGTGGAAAGTGCACTGATATTTACACCTATGCCTGCTCACAGTGTTGGGCACGCAGAAGCTGTTTCGTGTATTCCTCCTGAAATTATACTTGTATGTGGTAAGTAGCATGACTCATATTTTATAGATGAGGAAACCGAGTCTCACAAGGGTCAGAATCTTAACTGTCATAATTAATAGACTCTAAAATTGAAATTATTTTTTGGTACTAAGGGTTAAATCCAGAGCCTTTATACTAAGCAATACCCCTGGCTCTTTTCAATTTTTAATTTTTTAAAAATTTGAGACAGGGTTTCAGTAAGTCACAAGTTGCCCAGGCTGGGGGATAAAACTTGAAGTACTCTTGTCTTAGCCTATCAGAGGCTGGGACTGCAGGTATGTTCCACCATACCTGGCTGAAAGCTGGGATTTTTCAATCTATGTCTGTATAATTAGAAAAAGTCATGATCTTTTCTAATTATGCTCAACACATTATTAGTAATTTTCCTTATCGTAAGGGAATCCAATCATTTGCATTTAAAATCAGTGGATTGCTTCATCTTACAACATCAGTGGAACCTGAGGAAAACTTGCTGGGGAACAAACTGTGTAAAACTTGCATATCTCAAGGGAACTTACTCAATGTTAAAAACAATACTTAAATAGGCTCCTGGGGAAATCAAGTCTATTCTCCTACCTGTGATGACAAATGAGATAGTCTTGGATTATGTGAGTGAGTAAAAAGTGAAAACAAAGTGGTTTTTCACTGTTATTTAAAACTTACTTTTTAAGCATACAAACAAACCTTCTGCTAGGTTCTGACTTCCAGGTATCAAGGCAACAGGCCAACTCCATAAACTTGTGGCAGTGAAAGTGTGCTCTGATCCTGGGGTATTTTCTAAGAAACCTTCACATTTATGATTATGTGTGTTTTTTAATTATGAAAAAGCTTCTTATAGATGTGTTTTTACTATCTTCAGCGGCAGAAAGAGACAAAGCATAAGTCAACAGAACTGAAGCTGCTCTCCAGGGTGAGCGCAGGACATGTAAATGACCAGGGCATGTCTATTCGTCTTGCATCTCCCTATGAGGGTTAGGGTTAAGTCTTTTCCTGGCAATGGAAGAGTCAAATACTCCCTTACTTCACTCCCTATAAAAGCAAAGCAAACAGAACTTTAGGTGCTGCCCACTTAGCCAAGAACTGAAGCATTAACGTCTCTTTTGTGTCATTTCGCTCTCCTTCTCTCACTACTACCTCCCAGTAGAATGGGAGTGGAGATAGGAAACTACCATGTGAAACAGCACAAGAAAAGAATACATGTCCGTACATCTCGCTAAGCTTGGCCCAGAATAAAGTCATGCCTCCCAAACAGCCCCTACATCACACCAGGTGCCACTTGGATGATAACAGTATTCACCTACTTCCTTCTCCAGCAATACAAGGGTATATATCATGGCACAGAGCTAGATGAAAACTTTTAATGTTAAGCATGACTTTATAGTAGATTCAAGTCTTGTTGGTTTGAAAACTTTTGGATATATTTTTGTTACAGTGTTTGAAGACCACTAGAATCATTATGGTTTTGAAGCTTTGAAGACATTTATTTTCCAGAGCGTGAATTTTTGGACACACTTCTTTTTGTTGCTTTCTTTAATGTAGGCAAAGGCTTTTGAAATCAATCTTTAGACTGGAGACTTTTTTGGATTGTACAATTCAAATTTGTGGCTATCTTACCATTCCAGAGGATGTATCTGTGCCTTTTTATTCGTGAGCCAAAATTGTTCAAGTATATTTAAAAGAGACCAATATTGCGTCAGGACCGAGCCAGGTTTTCCCATAGGATTTCTTGTATCATAAAACTCATGCATCAAAGAGTGAATTCGAGGACTGGAGGGGAGGAGCTGAGAAGAAATATGCAACACAAAACGTCCGCGTAAGTTATGGGAAGTAAACGGAATGGGGAGTGTTGCTAGAAAATGCTTTATATTTAGTTCAATTAAAAAAATAAATTAATGTATTTATTGATTTATTATCATTTATTAATAATACATAATTTGATTTTCTGTGTCGTTGTGGAAGTATGTGCCACTTTTTTTTAAATGAGCTAATTTTGTTGATAATCACATTTCCTAATGAGGTGAATTTTCTTTTCTTTCAGATGAATAGAAGTGGATTTTTCCTTCCTGCTAAAGACACATGAAAACAGCTAAATAGCAGAGGGAGCCAGGCAGTAGGAAAATGAGGGGAAACCCTCTTTCAGGTGAATTCTGTCAGGTTGAGAAACAGTAACCTCTCTCTCTCTCCCCCCCCGCCACACACACACCTTACACCTTACACCTTACACCTTACACCTTACACCTTACAATTTTCTAATTTCTACTCTTGGAATCAAAAAATTAGGGTTTGCCTTGCTCCTGTAAAATAATTATTTATTTCTTCCACTGCAGTGAACCGAGAGACGTTCTCTGCATTCACAATGTGCTAGTCCTAGGTCATACACATATTCATGAAAGGTGAGTCCAGGTCTCTTTGGTTATCTTTCTATAATGTTGAATCAAATCATCATTAAGGTAATACTTACTATCCATAAATTAATTTAAAAAATAAATTTATCAATTAAATTGTCTTGAATTCCCGCAAAAGAGGGCTAAATTAAAAAAACAAATGTTAAACATTCATTAGTAGTAACTGGCTACAACTCAGACAAGTAGTATATATGTATACATAGATTTTTAAAAAACTTTTAAAAAGGCTTGAGCCAAACATCAGCTTATTATTAATAAATTTCTTTTAAAATACTTTTAAAATTCTGTTTTATATATTGAAAAGGCATATTATTATAGTGTTAAAAGCTTGAGAAGTGGAAACAGCATGCACTGAGCATGGACAGTCGTATATAATAAATATTCTCTGATACTGAACAATAAATTTATTCAACTCAAGAATATAGAAAGAGAAAATACATACTTTTTTAAAGACTGAAACCAGTACATGTCACTATAGCTATTCACTTTCTTTGATATTTTGTAGAGCTATGGCAAATTAAGATTTAGGTAGTTTTCTAAAATATTCCTATTACATTTAATTATATTTTATTTTACACAAACTAAAAGGGTGTAAGAATCAGAAATTAATATTGGTTGCATGTAAATGTCTCAAAGCTAAGAACAAAACCCTTTTAGAAAAATGTTAACCTTTTCCCACTGAGAATTGTCCTGGTAGTTATAATAACACCATATTCTTTTACCTTTCATAAGTCACTGCTTATACGCAAACTTTTAAAGTAAACCATATAGATCTTATACATGTTACTATTTAGATCTCTAAAGGAAGAAGGATACTTCCAAGATTTTTACTTGTAATGTAATATCTTTATTTTGAAGTCAAAAGCAGGTCGCTTACTTTCTCTACCATTACTCAGTACTCAACACAAATCAAGTCACTTATGTTTTACCAGTTGGAATTGTCCCAGACTCCCAAGTTCCTTTATAAAAGTCCTAATTGAATCAACTTCATCTAATGATACACACTGACTGAGTTCCTTTGGATAGTTTTCACCCTAGAGTAAGGAAAAAAAAAACAAGAAATTGCTCAAACACCAAATCATCTTTACCACAATGGCCTCCCCCTTCATAAAAGCAAATTTTAAACTTTATAAACAGCTAACCTAACGAATGTTATATGAAGCATAGGAACTTGAACTTTTCAAAACAACATCTGCATATAAGGAAACTTCGTATCTGACAAGCCTGAAGTGAAACAGACCCGGGTGAAACAACCCAAGGATGCTTTGGTGGTGAGGTTGCGGGTGAGCACAGGAGGGCAGAATGGGCGTGGCAAGCAGTCTTCCATGGCCTCCCGGGCACTGGGGGTGAGGCCCTCAGAGGAGCTTTCACACCGACCTCAAGTACGGGGCAGCACTCTTGGAGTTTCACAGGCTGTGGTAAGCGGACAGCTCCCTCGCACCTGCTCCCCGGTGTCCTTTCCTCTTCATAACCCACCCCTCCGGGCCAGACTGCTGCTATTTGTCAGAGACATAACAGCAAGTTTTGTGAAACCTCTCATATTCTACTGTTGCATAGTTTCCCAATATAGGTTTCAAAACAAAAATATGTGAAGAACAGCTCTCAGTTTTGTTTAGTTTTTTTATGTATCAATGATACCTGTGTTAACATGCCATAACAGTTAGCCAGTTCTACTCTGAATCTCCACGCTCTGATCATCAGCATCTAGCCAGACATGTCAACAGGCGTGCAGGCACTAAAAGATTAATGTTAAAATTTAAATCCACTGATATCAATTTGGAACACTCCCTGCTCCCAAACAATTCTAGACTACCTCCAAAAAAATTCTAACCTTTTTAAAAAAAGTACCCTGTAATCTACATATTTACCATAATATCCATAAACATTCCTTAGGGATTGTAACTGTCTCACTGCATTTTTAGCCCCTAATTTCATCGCAGTCATTGACTTGCACATTCAGTTGATCTAAAAATAATGCTGGACTTTAAGGTAGAAAATTTTAAGGGAGGTAATGGAACATACAAATTAATTTTAAATGAACTTTCAAATGGCTTAACATGAAAAAATAGCACCTGAAGAATGACTTGAAAAAATGTTAATCGTGCACAAATACACACTTACCCTAAATACACCCGATTTATAAAGTCTCTGAAGTATCTCCGGAAAAACAAGCAGTGAAGATTCATTGGAAAACAGAAAATCAAAAGTGTCTTTTAAAAGGAATTCTTGTGTATTTTGGTCCTCAAAATCCATATTATCATCATCTTGAAAATTTAAATGCTCATGCACCTTTGAAAGGGTAAAAGCACAACAAATATTTTTCATTAACATTTACAGCAGACTTGTAAGACATGATTTATTTCCTGTTGGATTGTAGATCAGAACTGACATCTAGTGGTCTTTTAGGAGGTCAGCAATTTTATAAATGTTAGCGATGTCCTTTTAAAATGCAATTCTTTAATACATAAGGAAATTAACTAAGTACTATAAAAGCACATTGGCTTATCTTGAAACCCTTTATAACTGAAGGATCTGTGTTCATGAAAGATAATACATAACATTTTTTTTCTGAACTAAAATTTTAAAAGTATAATACCAACTATTAGATATGTGTCCAAAATAATGAATAGCTATTAAAATATATCATTCTGTAAAGCTGTAAACTTTTATAGATAAATCTTAAAGTATTTAACCAAATATCTGTAATTGACTGCTCTGTATTATAGTTGGCAAACAAATAAATGCTATGTGGAGTTGAATTTTCATTATTCATAAGTTTAATTTGTTCTTCCCTTCTCATCTCGTGACCCAAGGAACAGTTTTTTATAGACTAATTAAGTGAATGTTTTTTATCTTCTTGACATTTTGATTGCTATGTTGAGGGAGATTATCTAAAACGTTCACTTAACTGCAGAAATTTGAAAAGAATCAAAGTGTACAAAAATACTATTCAATTTATACATGTATATACCAGAAAATAATGTATTTCAAAATTCCCATGCCTTTTAAAATTCAAATACATACCAATTTTAAACATAATCTCTGTACATAAAACATAACAGTTATGAGTCTCATAACATCATGTGTAATAGAATCTTTGTACTATCTGTATGTCTTGCTTTTTTCCATTAACGTACACTAGTCTTTTCTTTGTAAGCAGTAGTGAACCATAGAAAATTCTTGTTTATTCCAGTGGAGACTGGAACTCATCAATTCCCCATGTGCTGGCCTTCACCCAAAATGTGCCAAAGCCTGCAGTGATTTTAATGCAAGATGGTACTCAGCCATTGGTTATCATGAATGAAAACACACACACACACTCGTGAAGCCATTGGCATACTCACCTGAAGCACTACCGGATACCTGAAATTGCCATAACCGATATCAAAAGTTAAAAGCTGGAAACATAATCTACATCTGAAATAAAAACATAATGTAACATGAAAATATAGTCCCTTCACTATATATACCCTATTATTTGGTATATTGTTAATAGTTGTGGTGGTTAAATTTCAATATCTGTTCTAATTAAAAGCAGTAGTGGCTTAGATAAAATATCTTATTTTTTGCTTTGGAAACCGGTTTTTTCTTACAGAAAATGCAAAAATATCTAAGTCATTCATAGCATATTAAATTAAATGATGAAGTTATTTCATGAAAACCTCACAGTGGAGACAACTTCTACACAGTAGGCGCTCGGTCATGTATAAAGTATATTGATGAGTGTAATAATATGGCCCGCTCTGGGCTTTGTTCCCACACTGGATGGAAAAAGACAGTAAGTTGTATTCAAATAAGCTAAGGCTTGAGGATAGAATTTGTTGAACTTTGTTAATAAAAATGTTTCTTTCCTTCTGCACAGTTTTGAAATCATTGGGATAGCTGACACAATAGTTTAGATTTAGAATGGCCCCAAAGCCTCAGGTGTTCGGAAGATGCTTCGATCCTGAGGGTGCGGTAGCTGACTTGTGCTCAGGAGCCCCAGCCCTGCTGGAGGCGGACCCAGGTTGTGGCCTGAGAGGTGCCTCCTCTTTGCTTCTTTCCTTTGCTCTGCTTCCTGACCACCATGCTGTAAGCAGCTCTTCCCTGACCCAGCCCTTCCAACCATCCATTTCTGCCTTGGAGCCCCCAATTTAAAGGACCATGCTCTTTAACTACAAACCAAAATAAGCTTCTCCTCCTTTAAATTGTGGTTACTGGGTATTATTCTGCAATGAGGAAAATATCTAAGACTTTGGGAATAAAATTTATTATGTATAGGAAAAATCAACAAGTCACACTAAGCACATATGACAGAAATAGCCTAACTGGGAAAGAAACTGCCATTTAAAAACTAAAGTTTTGTGCGGTACTTCTTGTCATCGCCATTCAGATAATAGCAAAAGTACAGCTGCTCTGAAGCTTTAGGGTCATATATGTTTAGCAGATCATATTTGTACAATGGTGACATAAAATTTTACAAGGACTTAAAATTAAGCTACAGTCTTACTAACAAATTTTAGAAGATAGGTTTCTTGCCCCTGCCTCCTTGGTGCAGCAGGCAGCACATCAGTCTCATAATCTGAAGAAGACAGGTTTCTTTGTTTTGAAAATAAAGTTTGGCCTTACCTATGGGAGGTCTTTGGTCCCAGAGGAGATGTTTCACTGAAGACTTCAGCTGCCAGCAGGAGTTTGCTGATTGCTTCCTTCATAGCATCCAAGGCCTGCAGAGGTGAACTGGACCTCAGGAATGTCTCAAAAAATGTTTGCAGCTGCAAACAGAGTAAAAAATTCATATGATGACACAAGGTTTGGTTGTTTCTCTGTGCGTTCCATTGCATGATCAATGTGATAAATTTCTCTAGGTTAGCGCCCCTTGTGACATTCAAGCAAAACTCCTTAAAGAGTAAAGTTGGCTGACATAAGGTTTAAAGAGTTTATAATTTAAATCATAACATGATGAGAAAGATTTGAATATCTTTTAATTTCCTACTCCATTTTTATCTTCCACACTTCATGGCATATAATCATGGAAAGTATGGTGGAACTTAGGTAACAAGCCTTGTGGTCAGAATTCCAAGTTTAATTTATGACTCTGCTAACATGGGGTGAGCGGGTAGACTTCTTCTCCTGCTCTGAATGTTTGTGTCTCAGAGTTAGTGCAAGTCAAAATTTAGGTTTTTGTTATTATCAATTCTCTGCATATCAATAACAATATCTGTATCAAAATTGTTTCTTCTCTGCATTTTTCTCTTGAAGATATAGCCAACTAGAGAAGAATCTAAGAGAATCCTGGTGCTCTGCTAATATTTTAATGTAATGTTTCATGTGGATAGAGAACAGAAGACAGTATTTACCACAGGGGAGATAAAGCTCATCTCTGTGTCTTTTTAGAAACATTATCATTAGTATTCCAAGTGACTGTTTTTATTTGCTTAAATATTAAAACAAGCACACAACAAAAGCACCATATGAGGATGCTTAGCATTAAAGTTCAAATCAATATTTTTAAAAATAGAAAACAAATATCATATTGATTCATAGACTTCTAGATAAACATACATTTCAAAGATGAAGAACAAAAAATATTTTTTATAAAAACATGCAGCAGGTACAATATTCTAGTAGTGTTTTTGGAAGAACAGATGAAACCCATTGGAACTGCTAAGATTGCAAAGTGAAAAACTTTTGTAGCTCTAATAATGAAGGACAAACATTGGCACAAATTGCTTAAGGAAAATGGTAAGTTTATCTTTAAAATGTACAAGCAAAATTCTCTCAAGATAAACAAATACTGACTTCATAAACTTTGCCAGCTGAAAAACAGAAACCTAGTAAGACTACACATTAAGACCCCTGAAAACATATCGTCACTATTTGGCAATTGGGACGTTTTTTCATTTCACTAAGGAAAATGAATGTAGTAATTGTATAATTAAAAGAAAACAAATTAATGCTAACACACAAAATCTTAACACCTGTCAGTCAAAGTAGAATAACATTATATTTTTTAAATAAAAGTAATTAACTCATCCTGTTTTACCAAGTTCACCACACTATATAGAAAGAATTATTGATAATATTTCATTTTTTCACTTTGATCTTACTGAAATGTCAGGGAGGTTAAGGTTAATAATATAAGAAGGTTGAAATGTCAGTGTAGCATACAAGGTGTACAAGCTTAACTGCCGGATTATATCCTCCAGAAGGAGGAGTGACGTCTTGGTTACTTTTCTCTCATTGCTGGGATAAAATACCTGACACCCAAAATTAAGGAAGGAGAGGTTTGTTTAGCTCACAATTCATAGAAGTTTCAGTGCATACTCGGCTGGCTCCAAGGCAGAGTGGCACATGGCAGAGGACAACCATTCATGGCAGTGGAAAACAGCAAAAGCAGCAAAAGCAAAAAGAAAGGAGCAGCAAGAGCAGCCTCTTTCCCTCCCTTACACTGTATGCAAACTATCCCCCCCCGGGGGTGTGGTACTCGCACCCATAATCCCAGCACTGGACCATGGATCAATCATAACCTCTAGAAGCTGCCCCATGACTGCATGAGGCTTTGGGGGACACCCAGACACAAACCATAACAAGTAATTAGGAAATTAATATTTTAGGATTGTGTTTATTCTTCTAATGTGAAAATGATTGTTTCTTCATTTCTTACTCTAACCCACATTTAATATGGAATGCTACTCAATTCCTTTATCCAATTAGACATGCGGAGAGAACTGTACTCTGTGGAAAGCACTGTGCTCTTGTCTTGGGGGACAAGTTTCACAGAACAGTGGTAGTTAGCAGGTAAGTGCCCACCACTCCTCAGGAGGTACTTTTTATTTTGCTTTTCTTTCTTCTGTCACTGTCCCAAGTGTGGGTCACAGCTACATCCAATGTTCACACAGCCATGCAGAGACACTGCTTTGGCTACAGCAAGTGTCCTGCATGCATGGCCATTCCAGCAGACTCCACTCTCCTGGCCTCTGGCTGACTATGCCCCACCGTGTCCACCCTCAGTGCAGTCCATGAGGAGGTTCCCTTGCCCGTGACTAAACAGAAAGTCTGACGCTGATCATACCCAATCCTGTCATTTTTCCTAGACAAGTAACTTTCCTCATACCATTAGTGGGTCACTGCTATACTGTTCCCACTTATGCTGTAATATAAGTCCAAATAAAGCTATTCTCAGGTGACATTTTGGCCCATCCATGACTTCTTTCTCAAGTAAGGCAGACTGAGTTGAAAACTCTAAAAGCTGGTAACACCAAAGGCCTCTGGAGCTGAGAGTGGCCCGCAGCCAGGGCGACAACACCAAAGGTCGCTGGCAGCCAGAGGATGATGGACAGCAAAGGAGAGTTGCCACAGACTTGGTCTCTGGTCACAGCAAAGGGCTTCCCATAGCGTTGACTCTGGATGCCAGGAAAGTGGTGGAGGGCTACTAACCCTAATATCCCCTAGCCACCGGCTTAGGACTGCTAATACTAAAAGGGATGCACGATGCCTGCTTGTGACCTCTGTCCTAATGGAACAAGAGATGCATTGCCCACTTATTAACAATAATACTGTAGACCCTGGAGGCAAGAAGCCCCAGTCTAGCTCTGTGTCAAAGTTGTACAAGCTTATAGGGTTAATAACAGTACCTAGTTATAGAACTCTTGCCAGGGTTAAAGGAGGGAATTTACTTAAGGCATACAACTGCCAAACAGCAGTCAGTACATGTGAGTCTCTGTAATTGTTTATTTATTAAAACAGGATCAGCCATGGTAAACTAAAACTGGTTTAGAAAAATAAAGTTTTAAACAAACAAACAAGCAGACACAGAGACAGACAAACTCATAGCCATATAAAGATTTCAATTAAAGTGGTTGTTGAACACCGATTCTCATAAAGCAATACATATTTCTGACATCAACCAAGGAGACCATTTTTAAAATACGTTTTTCTATAAAAATAAAAGAGTAGAACTAGTCGACCCAAACATTTGGCTTCCTCTCCTCCCCCATTTCCCTTAGAATTCAAATTGCTAAAAGAAGGAATAGCCTTAATTAAGAGGTTAACCCCAGTAATTTTGGTTAAGAAAGCAAGAAAATTAGAACATACTTGCCTTTATAACTAGAAGTGTGAAGACAAGAGAGAGAAAATGAAACTCAGAAAGCAAGACTCAGAAAGGAAAACTTTTCCTTGTTTTTATGTTAGTTCTGCTTGCATTTTCAATCTCTGAGCGCATCCCTACTATGTCTCTGCGTGCATTTCAATTTACATAAGCCCTTTAGCTGAAAGACAGTTGCATCTACTGAACGTATTTAGTACAGTAACAAACTTCATATGCATAAATGAAACTCATGAAAAATTCTTAATACATATATATTTTTAAAATCATCAACTTTCAGTAAGTCTCACAGACAGGCTACATTTCTCTTATCCCTTGTAACTAAGTCATCTACATTATGTGGAAGACTTATTTGAGTGTCTGGTTATGTTGCAGTTTATTACTGTAAGTGTACATCCTTGGCAAAATCACTTGACTCCATATATTTCAGTATGCTCAGATGCACAATGACAGAATTTTTTTCATCATCTCATCAGGCAATATCAAATCCGAAATTATTTTATATTAATTCCATTCAAATGCCATCAGAACCTGAAAAACACCTTTCACCCAGGACCTTTCTTAACTCAAGCACAAATCCTCGAAGAAGCAACATCACACTCACAACTAATTTATAGTACTCAAGTCACAGCCCCAATACCAAGGAGATTTCCTTTTCATTCTGCCTCTTCTCATCAATGTCTTTAGGCTCACTATATGGGAAAGTGTAAGTTTCCAAGGAAATCTTTGCCACAGCAATGGGATAAAAATGAATATAACTTAAACTTTTACAAGATATGAAACAATTGTATGGACTATAAATGTTCCTGTAATAATGAAATGCAAATTTAGTGAAAATAAATTACATAGAAAATACTCTTGGAAGATGATGATTGTAAAAGGAGGCAGGCAAACATCACCATTTGTTAGTATTTGTCCTAAATTTAAGCAATAAGCAGGGAGGTACTTAGATTTTTGCAGCATGAATCATTCAAGTAATGTGCTGAAATACAAGTAGGTGGACCAAAATTGTCAATTAAAATGGAACAACTCTTTCCATTCCACGTTCTATATTTCACCTCATTCTTTCTCTACCCTCCCATGAGATGTTGGGCAAATTGCTCAATATCAACACATGCGAAACGTGATTCCTTCTTGGCTGTGAGTTATTTAGACCAAGCACTGTCTCATTTTTTGCTTTGAACTTGCAGTGCCTAATGCAGAATACCTACTCATAAATACTCTGAATAGTCACTCAGAACTATAACAGTACAGAAACCACAGAAACCTTGACAAGAGGAATCATTTCCTGTCTCTTCATTCTCTTTAGGACAGCATATTTATTTCTCATTCTCATCTCGCAAGAAAGGATATACATTTCTCTGATAACTTGCAATATAATCTGTGAAAAACAGAAGCTCACAGCTGTTTGAGAGTATCTGGTGATTAAAAAACGTAATTCAAGAATTAGAACAAAGGATGAAAGATTAACCAATATTAGTGCTTTTAAAAGTAATGTCCTTGACTAACTGGGGAACTATAGCAGAATGGTAATAGTTCACTATTTTTAACTTTTGGTAGTTCAATGTTTTGAACATTAGGTAGTGTTTAACAACATACCTTACAACATTTTCCAGAATTTCTCTTAGTTTTATTGTTTGTAAGAAATTTTTATCTTCTCAGAGTAAAGAGTACTGTTACTTGAAAAAATTTTGTGCCAAATATCATAGGAAAAGGTGCAATAAAAGGAAAAGATTACTAATATTACTAATCTTTAGAAAAATGCAAATTTAAACCACTGTGAGACATTGCCTCAAACCTGTTAGGATGCTTATTATTTTTAAAAACACAGGAAGTTAAAGGTGTTGCCTAGAATATGAAGGAATTAGAATCTTCTTGCCTTCTTGGTGGGAATGTAAAGCACTCTGGCCTCCTGGAAAACAGCATTCTGTTTGACACTTGGCCCCGCAGTTCCACTTTGGGGGGCACATCCGGAGAATTAAAAGTAGTGCTGCACACAGGTATGTGCACAGCCCCGCTCGTAGGGGCGCTGTTAACAGAAGACAAGACCAGGAAGCAATCCCGGGTACAAGGGAGGTGAAGGCATAAGCAAAATGTGCGGCCCCCGTACGATCAGTACTATGTGGCCTTGGGAAAGAAACATGCTGCAGTGCTGATGAGCGCTGATGAGATTATGCTGAATGAAAAAATCCAATCACAAGGTACTTCATGGTGCCACTTAATGGAACAACTAGAATAGTCAAATGGGTGGCACCAAAAAGTAAAATGGTCATTGTCAGAGGCTGAGCAGAGGGAGGAGTGCGAGCTGTTATTTAGTGGACAGTGTATCATTTCAGGTGTGCTAAACATTCTGGAGACTGCACAACAGTGTGAATATCCACAACCCTTGAACTGTGCAGGCAAAAATTGGCACAGTGGAAAATTTTGTGTTATTGTGTAGGTTAACGCAGTGAAACTTTTACAAAATTATTTTGCAGTTTTCACAGCTGCGCTCCATGACATAATCATGTTTAACTACTTGCTAATTTTGTATCATTGGAGTCCAAAAGAGCTCCTCTTTAATGGTCAGAAATTTTGCACAACAAAATGATCTGGAACAACAACAACAAAAAGCCCTTCCTTTGCTTTTTATTTCAACTCCCACAAAGAGTGGAAATATTCTCTATGTCCACGTCACCTACTTCAGGTCTCTGTTTTACCTGTGCACACTTTTTAATCCTTAAGCTTTTTATTTATTTTGGATGTGAAAGAACAGCTGGAGGACTTGAACGCTGACGCAGTGATCCGTCAGAGGCAGAAAACTGACAGTGGAGTACAGGTCCAGGAGATGATCGTTTCAGGTTACAGTCAGTGCTTAAAGGGAAACATCGCATAAGGCGTCGGGCGCAATCACACTGATCAGTACATACGCGAAATTAAATAGATAAAAATGCAAGAGTCTGGGGTCCTTGTGCAAATTAAAAATGAAACAGGGATGCATTCGTATCTGTTTCTAATGCAGTTTGAATTTTAACCTATTGGGCTTTCAGATATTATTGTACTGAATTTTTTCAGACTCAACAGGGTTCTCTTTGAGTTCGATCTAACCAATCTGTTTGCTTCTCTCTCTTTGGATGCTTAAAATGTATCTGAAGTAACCCAAATGCTGCAAAATTTTACAACAATATATTTTTATATAAGTCTTTTGACTGCTAATTCCCAATAAGAAAACATATATTACTAATTTTAAGCTTTTAAATTTCAGTGGTCACATGCCATAAAAAGCTCTGACATAATCACTTCTCGGCTTTTTGGCTAAGATCAAGACTTGTGATATAATTATTAGCCATACGTAACTGTTCAGAACAGATTTACTAGAAATCTTGTTAAATAATTTCCAAAGCAAAAAAGTAAAATTATATTGTAAATCTCAGGTTGGTATGAGTATCTTTTATCCATTTAATTTTATGCCCCCTGAAAGAATCATTCCTACTGCTATAAAAAAGGATTCAGCATTATTATTTTTACTGTCAGCATGG
Organism: Dinomys branickii; assembly: GCA_004027595.1. Taxonomy (NCBI): domain Eukaryota; kingdom Metazoa; phylum Chordata; class Mammalia; order Rodentia; family Dinomyidae; genus Dinomys; species Dinomys branickii. The sequence goes on from PVLD010004589.1 coordinate 75,962, forward strand.
AAGAAACTCGATCATATAAATCTGTGGATGTGCAAGGAAGAATTTACTTATGGCAGCGTGACTCAATTCTTTGAACTCCATTGAAGATATATGAAACAAATCACACAGTAACTTAGTGTGAAGCATTCAGTTTGTTAGAAACAGACTGAAACCCCCAGTGCGAAAGGTTCGTTTCGTAAAGCCTAGCACCTTCACTTTCCGCAGCAAACACCGTCCTTAGCTTTGTCCTCTTTTCCCTCTCGGCCAAACATCTCGCGCTCTAGAACTGGCATTACCAGCTCTCTCATCACCAGGAAAAGCCAGGTTTTTCTCCTGAAGAGCAGAAAGAATCCCATGGCGGGGCTGGGAAAGGAGAGCCTGCTTCAGTGGTGTTTCCTTGGCAAGAGCAAATTTCTTGAAGGTGTATCCATGAAAGACGAAGTTCTAGGCATTTGCCCGTGCAGAGTCTCCTCGGGTCCCTGAGGCCACAGGACATCCAGCTCGCTGTCAGCGCTCTGGAGAGGCTGGCGCAGAGTGAGACGTCCGCTCCGCCCCAGAGGCCTGAGCGGGGCTGCTGCTGCAGTGAGCACTGCGCACGCTGAGGAAAGTCTCCTTTGTCTTTTACAGAGATGTGTGTGAGAAGGAAAAAGCAAGTGGGTAAGAAAAAGAAAGGAAAAGCTTCGAGGAAAAGACAAAATGGCTAAATTACAAATCTAAGTACTGATATGATTTTTACTTAGTGCACATGTGCTACTGAATACAGTTCTATGTTTATTAATAAAAATTATTAACCTTCATAATGTGGCAGACATTGTATATTTTCCATGTTTGCATTCATAGTAGCGATATGGGGATGGCACTTACTGTATCCACTGGGTAGATGAAGAAACCACGGGATGGGAGCGCAGGTTATGTGCCTACAGCTGTACACCAGGAACAGCCGGCGTGAGCGTGGGAGCCGGGACACCGGTTGCAGAGCCCCAGCATTACTTTTGCCCTGTATCTTTGATTATATTACATTAGAAATGTGGATAGAACCCAAAGTACAGAAGGATGACTAATCTGTGTTTTTATTTCCATGAGCAAAGTGTGTCTGATTTTCAAATATATGTCTCTCAAACTACACATCTAAAATATCAATTCAATAACTTGAGTATTCCTGTAGCCTAATTACCTTTTGGAAAAACCTAAGGGTTTTTTTTTTTGTAGTTTAAATTGCCTGGATTAAGAAAAAATTCCATGTTGAATTAAATGATTTAAGAGTATAAATATTCTCATTTGTTTCAGTTCATTGAAAATTGGCTTGCTTCAGGTCAAACCATGGAAAAACTGAACTAGTTGGACCTAAATTAGAATACTTTTTACTCATTCCTTGGAATTAGACCAAAAACTTCAATATTGAAATAAGTTTCATGCTTCCAGTGACATGGATAATTTTACTTGTTCATGCTTCTTAATAATCCTAAGTTTTAAAGCATATATTAAACTTTGAAAGTCAGAATACAGATTCTGTGTGATTTAAGCAGTTTCATAGTTGAAAATTTTCAGTTCACCCAGAATAATATGCGAGAATTGATCAGAAGCAGAGTACAGAAATACAAAAGGCTGTGAATAGCATAAAATTTTAACTATTTGCTTTGAATAGTGGAACCTTGATTACATTAAATTCAACCTTCTCAGAGAAATGGCAGGTTTTCTTTATTATCCCTTCAGGAATCTCTCAGAAGGATATAAAGGAACGAGAGATTTAACTGTAAAGACCAAAAGCTAAAGTTGTAAAGATTTTATCATTGAACTCTCTTTGTATATGTCTGAGCGTTTTCCTTATATGAATGGCATTGTTCAAGTAGGTCACAACTATTTCCATACAAGACTTCTCTAAGCTTTAATAAAATAAAGTCCTATAGCTCAGTTCAAAACATCCCATCTTTCATTAACTGCCCATAAAATGACTTTGAAATTGGTAATATTTGTGATAGGCACTACAAAAATTTGCAAAAAGAGATGCATTTGACAGAAAGATCCCTCTCATGTATTTATAAATGCTATCAAATGAGTAAGAAAATAGAAAAATATTTCTGTGTTCTGGATATTTTATGCAGAATCTCTAATTCAGATCTTATGAACTCTCATGGTCAAACACAAAATAAAAGGAACTGTACGGAAATCAAGTAATGAGTTCTGGTTTACAGTAAGGAAATGATGGAGCAATTGGGCCTGAAGTACGAACGCCGGTAGTATTAAATTTTGGTTGAGCCCATAGAAGAGTTGTCACCGCACGTGGCTATTCTTACAGCTACTTCATATCAGTTACCTTACAAGTCATACACCAAATAAAAGCCATTATTTTGCATGTAATATTTTAAATAGGCATTTACTTATTGCATATAATTTAAAAGTCCATGATTTACTATCTAGTCCAACATAAGGCTACGTAGCACAAACCAATGCTTTCTCCTTTCATCCTGAGGGTAGGCTACTGACTTCTCTGCCCCAACTGTTTTCTATTGCCATGGACATGTCTACGAAGCCCAATGCAAATGGTGTTTTTTCTTCTGTTCATGTGAGATAGAAATCCCCAAAATTTACAGAGATTATACAATGAACAGTAGAAGCTGTTATTCTTTTTGCTACGCCGTGCACTGTTTTCATGTAAAAATTCAAAAAGTGATAAATAAAATTCTTAAGAAATTTTTGTTTCTTTGTTTTTGACCAAGAATTGAACTCAGGACCTTGCACTTGCCAGGCAGGTGCTGTGCCACTGAGCTGTATCACTGGCCCAAGAAGTTTTTAATTTTAAAAAAAAAAGTGCTATTCCTTTGCCAAAATTGTGACATATGGCCAAGACCTTTTATCTGCACATGAGTGAACTAATTGGGATGGTAAGCATCTAACTTACAGAAACCTCACCCATAAGGCATTTGTTTCACTGCAGCTGGAGCAAGAACATAAGGAAATTGACAAAGAAATTTGGGGCAGAATCCTTCTGGTTTATACAATTTCCCCACAAACTTTGAAAGTTCTTATGCCCAGCTTATTTCACCCAATATGCTTTAAAGCAATTTTGTGTTGATGTACAAGCACACAACCTAACAGTGCCCCAAAGGAGACTGAACTTAGCATGCTTGCCCCAGCACTGAGGTCAGCGTTCAGCAGTCAGAAGCCTTACGAAGCAAATACAAATGGTTGCTTAGTACCCTAAGTTGTCATAGGGTTATTAAGACAAATGCTACTCACTGGAGATCTGAGTCTTAATCCTAACTGGAATTTACTAGTTCTGTCATCTCTACTAAATCATGAACCTTCATTGATAGAATGAGTAAAACACATCACCCTGACTCCTGGAATTTTTAAAGTTCCAGATGGGACCATATGTGAGAGTACACTCAGAAGATGCCAACTACCTGACATTCCACAGTCCATGAAGCTCAAGCTCTTTAACATCTGCTTCTTAACACATCTGGATCACCCACTCTACAAACCCTGTATATTTTTTGGCCTTGCCCTCTCATTCCTTCCACCTCAGGCTACCCTAGGATGTTCTCTGCTCCTATAGATGCACAAACTCTAGCCAAATTACTTCTGAGACCATAACCTGTATTTCAACCTCCATGTCTTACAGTGTCTTTGCACAGCAAATGTAGAGTCCAAATGTTCTGTCCATTGGTAGAGAAATCCTAGTTATTCTTCCAGGCTCAAATAAATACTATCCATTCTGCAAAATGTGTTTCACTTTCCCAGCTTGAATAATTCCCTCCTACTCTTTGCTATCCCAGAAACTCTAGGACATTTATGGTATTCCGTGTTAGTTTGGCACTATTTACAAATATCTATTTCTCTCCTACTGAAAAGTTTCCTAAAAGCACAAACTGGTGAGTCTCTGCACATTGCTCGGCACACAGCAGGACCCTTTGAACAGTTGTGGAATTTGACAGAGGTGAATTCACTATGAATGATCAGGAAAATACTCAATATTGCTTTTCCTTAGGTTGTTTTCAGGTCCCTGATGAAACGAAAATATCTTATAATGCCAGAAAATGCAAATTAAATGCATCACTTTCCTACCAATGTATTGTGAGCAAGTTATACCGTTTTTACACCTTCGTTGGGGAAATACCTACAGTCGTCAGAAACGTGCCCTCTTCTGATAAGAAGCCGTGCCCCTCTCCTGTTGTTGTCTGCTGCCCCCAGTGTAGACATTGCCCCTTCTCACATTTACATCATGTCTGTCAGACCCGCTGATACCCTGTCCAAACATGAAACTTTCTCATCACTGCTGCGCCAGGATGTGTCAGCCGCACATTCCTCCCAGCCCCGCATTGTGCTGCGTGACCTCGCAGCCGCTCCCACGCCGAGACAGTCTTCTTCACTGTCCAAACCTTGGCTTATCTATGTGATGTCCTTTGGTCAGTGGATGCTAAGAAATGTGATACAAGCTGTTTTTGCTTCCAAAGTAACAAAGTACTGAGCCCCAGGGCTGTAAAACAATGTAGTCTCTCTCAGTTTTGGAAGCGAGGTCTGAAATCAGGGCAGCTGCAGGTATGTACCCTCTGAAAGCTCTAGGACACAGCCCATTGCTTTCTCCCCGCTCCGTGTGGCCGGTGGCCTTGCTATGCCCTGGGGTTCAAAACTCTAATCTATCACTCCATCTTCATGTGACCCTTTTCTTTGTGTGTCCTCATCGGTTTGCTTCTAATTTCCTCTTATAGGGTTACATGCCACTGAATCTAAGGCTCAGATGGATAAGCGGAGATGATTCGTGTGTAGATTTCTAAGTTAATTGCACCTGCCAAGTTTCCTTTGTCTAAAGAAGGTCAAATTCACAGGATTTAGGAGTTAGGAGATGGATATATCTTCTGAGGGGTGAGCTTGAAAAGACATGGCCTTTGCGGCTTGCCGTCTTGCTATCCTTGGGAACTCTGGAACACTCACTCTGAGAAAGAACACAGAAGAGCCTGCCGGATGATAAGACACGTGATGCTGTCATCCCCATGGCCCGGACTCACAGCCAACACGCAGGAAGTGAGTGGAATCAGGCTACGCATCCCGCACCAGCGCCGCTCCCAGCCGCCCCTGCCCCACCATCCCGCAGCCAGAGGAGCAGTGACCGCTCAAGCCCACTGAGCTTCGGGGTGGGGGGGTGCTGTACAAAAGTTAACTGATGCGATTTGCCTCCTTTTTGTTTGCTCAAACTCAGTCTTCTATTCTCATCTTTTTGAAACGAAGCTTCTCACTTGCTAACTTTGCAGCAATCGCACCTGCATGTGCGGGAACCCCTGGTCACACCGGAATATGTGAGCAAAGACAATCACTTTTCTCTCATTTTAGAAGTGATACGAGACCTGTGCTACAAAGTAGAGGGTCACGGACTGGGAAAAACAAAGACAGGAAAATAAAGTAGTGGGGGAAACACCAAGTTCTTTTGTTGTTGTTGTTGTTTTGTTTTGAGACAGGGTCTCTTTATGCTGTTCAGGCTGACCATGAACTCACTCTGTAACCCAGGCTGGCCTGAACTCACAGCAATCCTCCTGCCTCGGCCTCCTGAGTGCTGAGATTACAGCTGTGCACCACTGCGCCCAGCTATCAACACCCACTTCTTAAGGGGAGACTTCTTCTGTGGGGTGCTCGCAGTTAGGGTCTGGAGCAAATGAGGCCTGAGAAGAGGCAAATGTAAGAGCCACATGCAGAGGCTCTGCTCTGTGGGCGAGGCCTCCCCTGCTTGTTCCCCTCACCTCCCCACCACACCCTGCTCTTCCCATCCCTCCTCTCGATGCCCCCCTCGGCCACTCTCTCTCAGGAAAGGCCACCACAGTCCAAGGGCTGAAGAGCCATCCCTGGCGCCTCCAGCCCCACTCCCTCGCTCACCTTCCCGCCGGTTCTTGCCGCCGCCTGCAAGACATATCTGCAGCTCTCCTTGAGACCGTCACCTCCGACCCAGCTGAAGCCCCAGCTTGCACATGAGCCCCAAGGGGCCTCGCAAGCGGGTCCTCTGCCTGCGCTCATGGTCTGCTCACTCCACTCTCCACTCAGCAGCCACGGGCCCTTTGAAAGTAACCCGGTTACAGCAGCCTTCCAGCCCTTGTCCTTCAGTGCAGCCCTTTGTCCACGGGAACAAGAACCAAATCCTTTCCCCGGACCGCAGTGCTGGGGGGCTCGGTTTCCCTTTCTTCCCAATCTCCCCTCCGCAGAGCAGCCTTTGTTCTACACGATGCGCCTTCAGGGTTGGTGCTGTTCTGTGAATATACAAAGACTCTTCTACCTCCAGCCTCAGCAACTGTCCCTCTGCTGAGAACGTTTCACCACCGTCTTTTGATGCACTTACGCTGGCCATGCATTACAGCTCAAACGGCACGTAGGGAAATCTTTCTACCTCATACACGGGACGGTCCAGTTAGGTTCTACTCATTATCCTGCTTGCTTCTTAGTTAAGTAAAAAATATATAATCATTTGTATTCGTATGTTTTCATATGCGTATAATTAATTTTTGTTTTCCATCTATCATCTCACAAAGGAATAAACTCGCGAAGAAGAGGCCTTTGTCCTCTTGTTTAACCTGTGCTATTGGAGCCAAATAAAATGGCTGGGACACCTTATAAGAATATTTAATTAATCCATAGGAAAACTATTCCTGTTCTACAGACAAGGAAATGTTCAGAGAGGCTAAAGAATTACCTACGGTCAGACAGTGCTGCAAGGGCTTTCCCACTGCACACCACCCGAGCCTTAGGAGACAATACCTGGAGATTTTTCCTTTTTGTCGTACATATTCAGTACTACAGATCTCTCACTAGCGATTTGTTTTTTCTTTTTTATACTAAAAATGCAACAGAATATTTGCTTATTACTCAGCCTGAAAGGAGTCATCATTGTCCTATTCATATTTCAAATCACGTTTCATTTTACCTTAATCCTAACTCCTTGGAAGCCTGAAAATGAAATATATTTCCTTAGCATGATGTTTTTCTTTGGTGACCTCTGAGTGTGGGTAATGGCTTGAGTATGAGACTTGAATGCATATGCGTTTTATAGGTCATCTGGGAAATGCACAAAGAACATTCTCATATCTTTTAAATACATCTGGAAAAACTTCTAGTAGAGGTTGTTCTATTAGAAATTTCTACCAAAGAATCAGTTTGGAATAGCTCTGTCTTTGGGAGAGAGAGAGACAGAGAGAGAGAGGAGATGAGGCTATGATAACCGGCATTATCAAACTCCAGGAGACTGAAGACCAGGCACGGGGAAGCCGACTCAAGGAGGAAGAGCTGTCCTGCATGCAGTACAGGTGTATAGAAACACAAGTGCACTCAGAATTTCCTCTCCTGCTTGCAGTCCCTTTCTCCAAATTTTGAAAACTTTCTTCATAGAAAATGACGGCACTGGCCTACAGATGGGCTGGGAAGTACGAAGACAGCCACACGAGACAGAAGATGGAGTGATAGGTACAGGAAATATTCTATATCGGGCCAAGAGGTGGCCAATACATGGCCTCCTTACAGGCAGATGCGCCACAGAGATAGAGCAAAAGCTCTAACTGCGTCTTCATGCTGCGGGAGTGTAGAGTGCGGCGCTGTGTGTGCAGAGCTGGGCAAAGGCTCCACCCCACTGCCTCAGGGGTGCTCGGAGAAAGGAAAGATGCGCTTTCGCTCCATACCGCCATATTGGGTAATTTACAAAATTGAAGGAAACGCGTGTCAATGACAGATCTGAAGTTCAGGCTGAAATCAAATGCAAAAGATACTCGGTTGAATGATACATGGTTAGAAATAATACAGTTTTAGATGTGCAGTCTGAAATGCCAGTGATACCTTTATAGTAATTTTTTAAAACTTGTGTATTGAAAACTCATATGGAAAAAGAGCATCCAATGACTGACAAATACTGAAATCATTCCCAATAATTTTGTGGAGTAGACAACTTCAGTTGGATGGAATTATCACTTCAAATCTCTACTTAGAGGATATAGGTGAGATTATTTTATCCATACAATATTAGCACAAAATATTCTTTTCAAGGAACTAAGAGAAGCTAGCTCCAATACTATCTTACCTACCTTGTGTATACATACATCTTGTACTCTGATGAACTAACCAGACAACAGTATGCAATGCATCAACTATTGTAACTGTCCCACTAACCTGTTCTGAAACTCGGTTTCATTGTTTACCTATTTTCTCTTAAAAAATCTCTACTTAGCAATATAGCCTTGCTGCCACAATTATGCATTATCAAATAACTTTTCAGAATAAATACAGGTATATATAATCCAGTGAAAGAAGATAAAAGCTTTGTCTTCTAAGCATTTGTGCCTTTTAGTCCAATACCAAAAAGTACCACTTGGGGGCAATACAGCAATTTTTTTTGCTTTATATTGTAAAGCTGTTGATTTTCTTGGCGACAAAAGATTGCTGTTCCTTACAAATTTTAAACCACACTTTAATATATGGGAGGGAAAAGGCTGTATTTCATTTTAAACTTACAATGCATAAATCTCTTAAGACAAATGCAAGTCAGATTTTCTCCTGAAAGGAGCAAACGTCTACCTACTTGCAGCAGACAAATCAGTGTTACCGAGTTGGCACATTTGAGGATATTTTATAGTTGGAATTTGTCACAGCCTTTGAAACAGAGCTCAGAGAATAAAAGGAATTGTTAACAGAAATGTGAAAGTGACAAACAGTAAACACATGGAAAATATTTTGTGTCTATATCATGTAAAAATTTAATATCATTTGTCTTCCCCACTGAGTACTTTTCTCTAATAAATTCAGGCATTCAAGTAATTAATTTTTGAGACACTTACTGCTATTGTTTTCACAGTTACTATTTCACATTCACTTATCACTTTATTTTTATTACTAGTTATTCATCAATAATGTTTCATGGAGTCCCTGTTCCAAACAATTTCTGACCCCTTAGGTCTGCTGAGTACTATTGTGTCAGGCTTTTGTCCTGTTTAAATGAGGAATAAGCATAATCTCTTTATTTCAAAGATTTCAAATGTATTTTGGCAAATCTCCGTCCTGGTTTGTGTCCTCTTGTCTCTTCACTGTTTGTTTCCACTCCCCAACATGCTTTCCTGCCATCAGATAACATTTAACATTACCAGGGATGGGAAGCTCAGCTTAGCATTCCCGTCAATACCCAGGGGTCACTGTTAAAATTAAGTTCAGTTGCTCTCTAGGTGTCTGCATGAAAGGGGGAAAATCAGGAAGCCGTGGGGAGCTCCGCTTTAACTCGTGGGTCCATCACCCAAAGATCGTGTGGAGGGCACTGAAGAAAGGGTTACAGCTGCTCTGCCTCTGAGCATCTTCCTGGCTTCGCTAGTTCATTCATTACAGAAATAGTGTCTGGGAAGCGGCGGGCAGAAGGGAGGGTGGGGAGCCGCGGGTCCACGGGTGCGTCATAAAGTGTGAAGTTCGATGTGCTACTGCACAGCAGAGCGAGCACAGATAGCGACAATGCGCTGCACACCCCAAAGGCATCTTAGAAGAAGGCACCTAAGTTTTCACAATAAAGTGATGAATACTGGGGGAGATACACGTTTAACCCAATATAAACACTGTGTATATTAATAGAACATAACATGGCACCCTGTAAATAGGTAAAAATGTTTATGCTGTTATGTATCAGCTAAAAATAAATTTTAAAAGAAATATTAAGTAGAAATAATGAGAAACTAAAAATGTAGGGCAGCGTTGCACTGCACAGATACATAAACGCCCGGAAACATGACCCGCAGTAGTCTTCCCTTCCCGTGCACATCCGCCACTTTGCTTTAGCTACTTGCTTATTATATAGCAGGGTCAGTGAGGAGTATGAGAAGAGTGTCACCCTTGCGTTGGGCAGAAGCAGTGAGGGACCCCGCCGATCACTTTTAAAGAGCTTCCATAGGGGAACAGCGCGGCTCTTTCCGAGGCCCCTCCAAGTGCATCCCACAGCCTGCAAACGCACCCATGGGAGGCTCCAAGGAAACACAGACTTCAAACAGGACAAGTAAAGGAGGAGGCGAACATGCATCCTCACATCCAGCACACCCTAAAAAAGCCCCCTTTTCACTTTTCAAGCACTGTAAAGGAATGCACTTACTTCCCACACTTCCCACTGGAAACCCTCAAAACGAGCTCACCTCCATCTTGTGACATATCATTAACATTTACCAACTGATGTTGGTAAATAATTTATGGATAATGAATAATTAGCAAGTTTATTCACTGAGGTTAGGATTTACCTTTAAATTGTCACTATTAAACACTGGAGATATATATATATATAGATATATATATAGATATATATACACACACACACACATTTATATATATTTTATATATATATATATATATGTATGTATGTATGTATATGGTATGTAAGGTGTATGTATGTGTTCTGGTTTTGTTAGGGTTTATCTTCTCCGAAATACATGTTGGAGATGAATCCCCACAATGGGGTATCGTGAGGTAGCAACGTAACATGGCATTCAGGCCAGATTTTGGGGAGATGATTAGGATTAGATAATGTCTCATGGTGAGGCTTCCATGGTTAAATTTTGGCGGCTTTATGAAAGAGAAAGAGAGAGACAGAGAAGGAGAGGGAGGGAGAGAGAGAGAACATACATCATGCTTCCCTTCTCTTGGCACATGGTGCCCATGGCTCCTCAGGAATCTACCATCAAGAATACCATCCACAGAGGCGACTCCCATACCTTGGACCAAAACTATGAGCCAAATGAGTTTGTTTTTTTAATTTACCCTGTCTATACTATTGCGCTGTAGCAATAGAAACAGACTAAGGCAATATCAGGTAGTTACATTTGCATGTATCTATCAATACATTACATTAGTTCAGAGGATAGAATATATTTAAATTAACAAGTTTGTATATATAAGCTGATCACACTATTTCCTGTTGCCAAATCTACTCTTGAGTCCTATCTCCCCAAATGACAGTTTTTAATGTGGCTATTAATAAGGCACCACTAATTAAAATGATGATTATGGATAAACATTCATCGATCAGAATGTGTAAGTTCTGCCCAGCATTCAGTGAAAGCCTCAGGACACAGGCACAGGCCTGTCTTTCTGGAGCTTAGGGTCATGTGTTCAGATTAGCATTCTTGACCGCACAGACATCAACATAATTAGTAAGTCATTTTTCTTACTTATATTGTATATTCAGTTTTAAAAATTAATGAATTGCAGAATGATCTGGAAAATATTTTGCATGACAAGGTTGAAAGTGAATGACTCGAATGAATGAATGAGAGCAATTCTTTTTGGAAAAAAGATAGTTTTCATCCATATCATTTTAAATTGATACACTTCAGAATCATGCCATTTCAAACCCATTCCTTTTCTAAAGCAGATAATTGAAATAATACCTAACACCAGTGCAGGCTGATTAGACAAGTGTTACTTTGCAGTTCCTATTTAAGTTTTTCCTTCACGTCAGCTTCAGTCTCATTTTTTTAATTATATGCTGATTGCCTATAATTTCTATTTATAGAAAATCAGACTTTATAATGAACACCCTGATGCAATTTTTAAATTTAATCAAACAAGAATAAGGAGAGTAAGACATCAGCGCCCAAGAGCAGACCTGTATGTGCAGTCTTTTAGGGTGCACGTAAATCCCCAGACCCACCAGAGGGCCAGATGCTCAATGAAAGTCCTTTACGAGGTCCGTTCCACTGCCCGCAGTTTTAGAAATAAAATGAAAATCGGGAGGAGAACACTTCTTCAGGGTGAAAAACCATACTGTAACTTTATACCTGCTTCCAAAGACATTACTCACTTTTACCTTGGGAATATATGAGCTATCTTGCCTGGCATTATCCGAGGCACTGCATAAATAGGACAAATGAAGCTAACTTCATGCAACTGTGTCACCTCTCCAAAGCGAATGGGATAAAACAGATGCATCTTTTTAAAGGGGACTTTGCAAGTAACCGTGCTCCCCCTTTGCTCATTCAACTCTCTCCTTTGAGCACGTTCACTGACTGCGAGCAAGAACTGCAGACACCTGAGATGGAAGCGTGGCCCCCCAACGGGGAGCTCATGATCCTGGGCCAGGAGGAGCCATTTGCTTTAACTTGGTGTTGCATCAAATATGATCCCCAAAGATATCAATGTGAGAAATGTGTGCATTTCTCAAATTTTACTCTTCGATCAAGGTGGGCCTGACCAGAATTCCAGATTGTTACACCTATCAATTGCATTTACTGGAAACCAAATTATTACTCACATATCACTTATCTATATTATTTGTGTACAATTGCAAAGTAGAATGGCTGGCTTAGAGTACTTAGAAATGAAGCAGACTTAAGCAATTTCCTCACACAATTAAAATAATCTTTGATTCATGAGACATTCAGCATGAGATGATTGCATGCAGGGAATTATCTTTATAATAATTTATATCTGACATCAAATACTGAAAATCAGCAAACATAGCCTCTTCAGATATGGAGTGATCCTCCTGCCTCAGCCTCCAAAATTCTGGGATTTCACCACACCTGGCACAAAGTTATATCTTAACTGGACAAAATAAGGTTTGGGGCAAGCTTTTCTCTACAAATTTACAAATAACTCCAGCAATGCATCTTTACCAAAACCATACATTGTGGTCACTGGTGTAAAGGTTCTTCATACCCAGTAAAAAAAGTTAGAGTTACCTCTCTGTTGGGTAACTTGTTATTTGGTGATTTATGGTGGATAAAAAGACAACTTCAGACTTTTTACTGTAAGAAACAAATTTGAATTTACATTTTTTTTCCTCAGGTGGAGGGCCTCTCTACTGGAGGGGAAAGAGGACCTGAACAACAGTAGGGGTGTTTGTTTATATCTTTGCAAAGTTAGTATCATGAGAGGCAAGGTTGCCTAGCGACTAGTGACTGAACTGTCTGGGCAGGATGCTTTTCTCAGGACTGAGGTAGTTCGACTGCTTTGGGCACCCTGGCTCTGTCCTGCCCACATACGTATGACCAACTTCCAGCTTCAGTGCTCCCAACAGCTCTCTCTTTTCTGTTTTGTTGTGCAAATGATAGGTGTTCAGTTGCAGTTGGAGGAGCTGTGTTTGGAGAACTCAGTAGAAGACCTTTTCATTTCTGATGAACTTACTTGTTTAGGCTAAAGACTTTAGTCCCAAAATTTTGGGTACCAATCTGACAATTGCCAGCTATACCAGTAACTCACTACTCTTGTGGATTACTGGACATTTCTTGAAATTAATCTACATGATCTATGTATAAAGGCAGATATGGATACCTCTGAACAAAAGTTATAGTTAGAATGGTTGCTAAAGAACTCTATTCTTGAATCTCTGGCTACAACTGGAACATTTTATAATGAATTTGAGATTTGGGGGAAAATTTTTAACTAAAGTATTGCTTAAAATTGGATTTATTATATTTAGCAGAAAGTAACACTGCTTTAACAGCAACAAATATAGTTTCAAATTCAGATCAAAAGGTACAGTAACTAAATATTGGGATCACTATTAATTTTATTTTGTTCATATCCTGCCCCCTTTAAAGTCTGAACATCTTTGGGAAACATCTAATGCTTATATTATAAAATATTTTCATTCTAAGGGGATATTTTTTAAAATTCAGTTTTCAGAAGTTTCATTATTTTTCAGATTTGTATTTCTTGATATTTTTCAGTCCCTGCAAAGCTCTCGCAGGATCTCAGCCTTAGGGCTAATTGGAAATAAATGAGCTCATAGTTATATCCATTATTGCTTTCATACCTCTGTTAGCTGCCAGAACGTTCTATAAACGGCCACTGATAACCAGTTTAGTGGGCTTGCCTCACCGAGCAGTGCATAAATCACTACTGATTTAACTAAGTAATTTCATCTCTGAACTCAGGATGCCATGGTACACACACTCACAACACACACAACCACTCACACACAGATTATGTTCTGTGGAATTTAAGAAGGGAGTTTAATAACATGCTGATGCAACATGATTAGTTTTTAAAACTGGTTTTAGTCTTGTCCTCCACATTCTCTTTGAGAAGTTTCTGGGTATTTTTTTCCGTATCTAAAAATACCAGGATAAAGTAGCGAGGTAAGTGATCTATGGTCAATTTGTTTTAAGTGAAGTGCTTTAAGGAGCGAGTAAATACCCCCTTGTTTTCTAAAATCTATCCTCATCATGGAGTGTAACTTTGACTTCACAGGGAAAAAAACCACTTTCTTGGGCACTAACCCAGGAAGCAGCACCACTTCCCCCCCCCCAGAGCAGATAACAGCTTTGCTCAGAATAATCAGATAAGATCTTGAAAAGATAAACCCCAAGGTCAGGGTGAACATGTCAAGAACTGCATTCTTACCTATACTGCAGCTGCAACTGCAGCTTGCATCTCTTCCACAGACGCAACAAAAATATGAATAAGAAACTAGTAAATACAGCCTCAAAATGTAAGGAAAACCGAATCACTCAGAGCTCTCCTTTCTCGTGGTTTATCTTCAGGAAACACATACATAAAAACAAACACAGAAACCTTATCATTTCTACAGGGCATTCCTTTTGGGGTATGTAGAGTGGCACTGCAGTAAACAACAAACAAAGGAACATTACTTTAAAGATCGCTCAGAGTACCTAAGAGCTTCAGCTTCCTGTTAAGATGACACATTAGCACAGACAGGAGACTGGAGCATGGATTTGATAACAAAGGGACAATTAATAAAAAGCTGAAAGCTGCTTTGAACTGGTCTGGCCTTGGTGATTGTATGGTTGTGCGTACCAGGGAGGTGGGTATGGGCTGCTGGAGGCCATGGGAGAGGCCCGGCTGGAGGAAAGTGTTTGAATTTTCTTCCAGCTTCACCTCTGCTCTCCAGGGCAGGCTCCATTTGTTCCTCTGGATAAAGGTTCTAAGCCCAGGCACAGGATTCAGGGTACCGTACTTCTCGGGCATGATGCGCTGCTCAGGTGAAGAGCTAACGAGACAGATGGGCTCACCTGTCACCTTTGACTTCTCCCCCTCACCCCGTCTCGCTCGGAGAGGAGGCTTAGGGTTTACAAAAGGGGTGTGCTTGCTTCTGCTCAGGGGTTTTCTTCTGAGGTCTGGGGGGTGAGGCTCTGGCAGGGAGCTCACCTACCCAGCACAGCGGCAGCGAAGGGCTGTAGCCCAAGGTGATTCTGTGGTACCAGAGCGCATTCTCAGCCTGCCGTCAGGCTCACCCATAAGGACTGGTCTTTGCCAAACACTGACTGGGCTGGAATATGCAATATCAGCAAAATCTTAACCTCACAGCGGAGTTAACACACGAGACAGAGCTGCCTCAGAGGAAGGACGGTACACTGAGCAACGGGAATCATGCTACAAACATGGGTGGACTAGGGGTTGAGAGAAAAATGAGTAAAACACACAAGGAAATCATGGAAAACAGTCACAAAATGAAGTATGAAAAGAAATCGATAAAAAGAACAGAGGGTATACAGCAAGTACTTAACAGATGTAAATAAGAACGTACACGGTTCTCAGGTTCAGGGACATCGGCATACAAGTTATACATGTGACATTAAAAAAATAACAATACAGAGCAACAGTTGAAATAGATCACAGGAAAGGCTCAGGATAGAGATACCATGATTTGGAAGAAAAGATCAAAGCCCTGCCCCAGAAAACAGAAATGCTTCCAGAGAGCAGATGAAGAGATAGAGTAATATATATGTGAAAAGCAAAATAACAAGGAAATACAAACAAGAAGATCAAAATCTGGACAACAAAGGAAGAGAAAACAATAAGCAAACATATTTCAAGAATTAATGAAAACAAATTTTCCAAAATTAAAGAAGAGAGACTCTGGCACAAATTAAAAGCATTCCAATAAGGGAAGGGACAGAGACAGAAGAGCACTGTGCACGGATTAAGGAGGCGGGTGATGAACTCCTGGATAAAGTTGGCCTGCTTTTTGGAAGGATGAAAAGACTAAAGCAAAAACAGGAAAGGGATGGTTATTTCTACTGCAAATAAAAATCTATACTGTGGTCATGGATTAGGGAAGCAGGACAGAGGACAAAGGCGCCTTGGGGGACAGAAGGGGGAAAGTGTGGGAATTTGGAACGTTTCATGCATCAGTGTGAGGAAATAAACACGCATATAGGTCTTCAACTTTACGTTACATATTTTATGAATGTACAACTTTTAAACTCACAGAATGTTTAAGACTTGCAGTAAAAAACAGGAAAAGGTGGTTTGAAGGACACAATGGAAGCACCCTAAGTGCCATAGCTACTTTCTGGTCACTGAGACACAATCCCTCACGCTCACACCCGAAGGAGGAGAGGGTTATTTTGGCTCACTGTTTGTAGAGGTTTCAGTCTACATATGGTGAGCTCTGAGGCAGGATCGCCCAGCAGAGAGGCATCACAAAGGAGGTACAGCTCATGGCACGACAGGCAAGAAGCTGCCAGTCATCATGGCAAGAGGGATAGAAATACACACACACCCTTCTGGGGTGTCCATGTCCACAGTGCCCCACCTCTTCCCACCATGCTTCACCTCCCAGCATCACAGCAGCTACAAGCCCATCGTGTTTCACACAGTCATGCTCCAGTCACCTTCCAGAAGCCACCTGTGAGCACACGAGGCTGCGAGAGGACGTCTGGACAGCTACCATAACACTAAGTAAACAGGTAAGACGAGGCAGGTAATCCTAAGCATTTCCTGCTCCTTCTTGAGCAGGGACATCTTTCTTCTCCTGCCCTCTAGAATCTCAGCCCCTGGTTCTTGAGGAAGAGAACGAATTCCCACTGCCTTTCCTGGCTGTCTAGCTTAGAGATGGCAGGCCCTAGACCTAAGCCAAGTTATCTAACTTGAAGACAAAACATGGACAAGTGGTCTCTCTTGCTAGGTGTTAAGACGTACTTACACCGCCACAGTGATGTAAATAACTGGACCAACTAGGACAGAATGGGAAGATCAGAGGCAGCTCCACTTCCTTACAGGATCTTATGCAATGAAAGTGACATGAGTGTGACAGGAAATAAGTTCTCCACGGTGTTGGGAGAACTGGTTGAATATATATTAAAGAAGATAGCTCAAAGATAAACCCTTTTTAGTTAAATGTTTATGTGTTCAGGGAAATTTTAAAGGTAGTAGAAGACAATAGGGAAGCATATCTTTATGATCTAGAAATAAGAAAAAATTTCTGAAATTAAATGTCCAATACATAAATCATGTAGAAAAACTAACTTTATTCCTCAGTTGAAGATTTTTTTAGTCAACAAAAGGGCACTAAAAACCCCAAAAGGGCACTGTGGCTACAGCTGACAAATACGTAAGAAGCGGAGGTATTTGCAAGAGATGGTGTCTCATCTGTTAAGCTGGCAAATTAGAGCTCATGAAGATGAAGTGCTGGCAAAATGGTGGGGATGTGGACCCTCCAGAAAGGGGCAAAGACCATGGTGTGTCCAGGCAGTAGGCTGCACTATTCAGGGATCACATGGACCTACCGCTGCATTGCCAGCTTTACACTCTCCAGAAGAATCTCATGCACCTTAAAAAAGGTCACACACAATGGTTTTTTCATTGAAAGCACAGTTTGGTTTGGCCAGGAATTGCAGCAATAAGGGTGCTCTTACTAAAGAACTGGATGGGTAAACAGTACCAGAAAACAGACAAAGAATGCAATAAATCAGTGAAAAGATAAGAAGGTATATAGATAGCAACACAGTACCAGTGGTGCTGCATGCTGTAATCCCAGCTACGTGGGAGGCTGAGGGCAGGAGGACCGTGGCTGGCCTGCAAACTTAGAGAGAGACTGTCTCAAAAAATGAAAATGGCTGGAGATATAGCTCAATGGTAGAGCACACCTGCGTTTGATCCCCAGTACTGCAAAAGCAAACAAAAAACAAGTAGCAATGTAGATGGTATCTCCTTAAAAATATGTAGTGCTACATACAAAAATGTTAGAAAAAGGAAAATTCCTAATACAATAAAACTTACATAAATTACAAATAAGCACAAAAGCAAATGTATATTTACTTAAAGATGAGTATATAGAATAAATCATTATAATAGTGGCTTTTTAAAGTGAGAAGAGTTAAGGCAAAATTGCAAATAAAATGATAAGCGGATTAAGTAGGATGGATTAAACAAATAGACAAAGAAGCCATGTACAATAGTGGGGATTGTGGTCTGTGCTCAAAACTTTGTTGAATGT
This sequence comes from Dinomys branickii, assembly GCA_004027595.1. Classification (NCBI taxonomy): domain Eukaryota; kingdom Metazoa; phylum Chordata; class Mammalia; order Rodentia; family Dinomyidae; genus Dinomys; species Dinomys branickii. The sequence goes on from PVLD010004589.1 coordinate 94,113, forward strand.
ATGAATAACTTGGACATGATTTAAGAGTATCATATTCCATCACTCTATAATTGAGTTCCAACTATTCTATTAGGTTGAACCTGTGAAGCCACAATTTTTATAGGTAAAAAATGGCCAACCGTCAGTTAAGTCCATATGAGGATGTCTAAGAAGAAGGAAGAATGGAAGTAATGCATGGTACTCTGGGAGATATAAATAGCTAGTATAAGGAACCGCAGGAGACAACCGGAAAGAAACCAAGTCCGATTCCATTTTTTCAAGATTATCTGAAAACCATACATATTGATGTGATTAAGATAGGAGGATTGATTTTAAGATACAGGAATCAATTTTAAGAACACAAGTCATCAATGCCATCCTCGAAATGGTAAAACAGCTGTCTGTTTTAAGAGTCTCTACAATCAAGTACAGCAGTCATCATGCTGAGGTGTTTGCAATCAACAACGCTGAAATGGCTCCTTTACACTTTCATCACTGTGATGTCTCAAGAACTAAAAGTGCAGTTCACATAAGGTACATCCTGGAAAAGAAGCTGAATTCAGCCACTTTGAGATCTCTTAGAACGTGAGGCATTTGTGCATTCTTAAATTTTTTCTTATGTCCTCTTATCTCTATACTGAACAATTATTTCTGTAAAATCAAATGTTCCTTCCCAAATATAACTTCACAAGACTTAATTTTAAACTTAGTTAACTTGCACTACCTTTTCTAACTAAACTTTTGGGGGGTGACTACTTAAGTGCTTCCTGGAGAAGTCCTCATTACCCAGTGTGCCACTGCTTGTTATGTCAGGCACACTCGAGAGCTTTCTCTTTCACTCAGCAAGTATCCCACGTGGGCTGACAGGGTGAAATATATATGCTATTGTCAAAGGGAGAAGCAAAAAGTGCAACAACAGAATTATATTTCCATCTGTGGCACTGACTGTATGTTTCTTGAATAACTGGAAAGTCAGAAAGCGGAAAGTCAAGAGTACAGCCAAAAACTAGCTCTGTATGGGCCACAGAATTGAGCTAAAATGATGAGGTGAGAAAGAAAGAGACGTAGCCTTCGTGACCCTTAGTGAACTAAGCTATTTCCAATTCAGTTTTGAACTGGTACCTATTAAGTAAAAATCTCTGCTTGCAGCAATAAAAAGATGCAATCTCTGCTGTTCAGAGGAATTTGATAACCACAGAAGCCAGAGAAGGGCAGCACAGCTGCCTTTAGTGATTGTATTCTGTGCGGAATAACAGCTTGAACGGAGCTTTTACCTTGACAGTGAAGCGTTTTTTCTTTGGTGGAATCCGCACCGTGCCAGTTGAATGAATGAATGCACGCAGAGGTGTTAAGGATGTCACCAACACATATGCTTTAAGAATCACAGATAGATCCTCAGTTCTAAAGATTGTCTCATGTGGAACAAAGACTGTTGTTCGATTCCTGGAAAATGAAACAACATAGTTAGTGCCCCATAATTCAAGGGTGAATATGTAATGTGTAAATTATCTAAAAGCTTTGTAAGTCCCGTTTACCCTTTGCCGGATGGACCCCAGCCTCCAGGGTGACGTTCTTTAAACAATTTCAGCTGATGTTAGCATCACCACCAGGGGGCGGACAGGTACAAAAAGAAGAGAGAGGCTGGTTTTCCCTACTCCAGATTTAGTCAGGAGTTTCAAAAAGAAAAAAGGAAGCGAAAAAGGAAAAAAAAAAATACTTAGAGTACGGTTTAAATATTTTTAAAACTAAATTAGTCACACACTCGCACGGCTTCAGATTCTTGGTACTGGTACGAGAAAACTGATACCAATTATAGTTGGAGAGAAAGGAAACGACGGTTTTCCTCTCCTCTTCTGCCTTTGCTCCATCTTTCCCTCGCTGTGAAAAGACACTGTTTTAATAACAAAAAAACAGTCCACAGAAATATGTCAAAATACATTCCCCACTAGTTTAAGGCTACTGAAAACCTCTCACCCCTGGTAATTAAATGTAAATTTCCAGGATGAAATACTTAAAAAGCAGTTCAGTCTCCAAAAGACAAGTCACACTAGCTTGATGTTTTGTGATGAAATAAATATATGTTCATCATAAATAAGAATAAAATGTACAACTATTTTCTTTCTCCTCACCATGCTTGTACATGTTAAATATCTAAGATTGATCAATGAAAAAAATATATTATTTTAACTTTTCAAGTCTAGGTAAGCATGAGATGCATATAATTTTTCAATAAATACTATTAACTGCTGCCATGTCAGTTAATAACCATAAAATAGGATGAAGCAGTCTCATTTATGCATTAGATAATTAAAATCTTTAGATTTTCCCCTATACTTTATACTAAAATTCTTTCCCTGAAGGTATCTTAAACAACTTGATACTGGCAGATTCCTTCCTAGATCCTGGGAACCACCAAAAAATTTTATAGTTAGAAAAAATGCATCCATCCATACTCATAATTAAGGCAATGCCATTTGAATAGAAAGCAGAAGTTAAAATTTTATAGTTTCACATTGTCAACGCTTTAAATTCAATTTATATTAATGTAACTTACTAGATAAGCGTGCAATTTACCCAAATGTTTATTCAATGGCAGTAGAAATTTTCATTAGTGTAGAAGAGACCAGCGATTAAGAAAAGATAACTGAAAATTTATACAACACAACCTAATAATTCAAACATGTAACACCACCGCCACCACTGGATCTGCTCTTTGTTTTTTTTTCACATTAGCTTTTTCCTAAAATGCATGCTGGGTAGAACAATTCAAAATGATTAGCTTACAGCTGTTCACGTTGCCAGTCCCACGGTTTCCACACGTGTGACTTCACTGTTTTTAAAAGGTGACTTGGGGTACCCAGCTGTAATTGTCCTTCCTGATCCAGACATACAGAAGCACTCACAGTGCGTCGCAATTCTGAAAAGATTCAAGAAAGCATAAGACAGTGATTCTGTTGGTTCCTTCTGGAATTGCTTCCAAAACAGAGGATGCTGTGTAAAACTGTAGGTTCCGGAGGAAACATGCAACCATTCTCTCTCCATCCTGCCTCCAAATTGGATCTAGTAAGTATGAAACTACATTCAGAGGGGTCTTTGTTTTGTGGTATGTTCCTTTCCACAGTTCCAATAACTGATTTCCTATTTTCTTGCACAGAATGAGGTAGGTTTGATGTGTCTAACTATCCCATCCCAAGCTGACGTATCTTAAGTACAGCTCAGAGATGTACTCTCAGTAAGAAGATGGTAATTGTAGGGGCTGAATCGTGTTTGTGATATGAATATTCCATTGAAATTTTGAGTTGATTTTCTGAAAATACAATACGTACTAAAATTTCTCAGGATTCATGATGTCAGAAGCCTAACATTCATCCCCAATTACTTTGTAAAATATTAATTATTGGGTTTTAAGAATACAAAATAAAAAACAATAGTGTCTTACTTGAGAACACCCGTACTGATGTTTAGAAGTATTGCAATACTTGTTGAGTGAAATAAAAATTTTACAGAAAGCTCTCAAATAGAAAGAAAAGTAACATCTAATCTACCTGTACTAGGACCACTCTCTACCAAAAACAAAAGTTTACATTAATTAAATGCCCATTCTTTGAAATCTGGATGAGAACAATATATGCATTTACTAATTCAATATATAAATTTGCATAATTGATATAAATATATCTATATAGACTTCTATGTGTAGGATTTTTCCATTTTTTAAATTACAAAGAAAGAATTCATTGTGGCCTATACATGGCTTATTTCCTTACTAATCCCTTCAGGAGTTCTTTCTATACCAAGATGTATAATATGACTCTACATACTTCTTAATGGCTTAGGGTATTCCCTCAAATGATTATATGTTAAATTTAGCAACTGTTCTCTTGTTATGTATTTATATTATTTTTGTCACAGTTTTCTTTTGCTATTTCCACATCTCTGCAATAAATACTCCTATCCATCTAAGTCACCTTGGTGTATTTTTACAAGTTTATCTAGGGGTGGATTCTTCTCAACATGTGTAATTGCCAGGTCCCTGAGTAAACACACTGTAAATTTGTTAGATATCACCAAGTTGTGTTCCAAACATATTGCATATTTTTACTTTCTCCAAGAGTAGATAGAAGTTGTACTTCCAGGTCACAGCATTTTATTTTTATGTCAAATAATTTATCTAGGTCTCAAAATGGAACAAAGACTTTAAATTATTTCCCCTTTGTGCACATTTCATCAATACTAACAGTCTGATTTAAAATGCTTCACACTCTTAAGTAAAAGTCAGCAGAAGTCAAGCTGTTTGATGTATTCCCATATCTCATTATTTAGCACAGTGTGAGCTTGCTCAAAAACAATAACATTTGTAAGACTTCCCTATTAATGAAGTTCTAATACATCATAATAAGGAAAACATTCAAATAGCTTTCCTTTGGAAGTGACAGGTGAAGAGCCATTAGATAATTTATTTTTATAGGAATCACAACTTTACAGAACTTCAAATGATGCAATACTTTAAATTTTCAGGAAAAAATAAAGGTTCTTAAGATTTCATTAAATATACTTATTTCTCTAGAAAGTGTGATTAGGAAAAATATTGATTCTCCAGAAGAGAAACCCATTGCACTTATAGCTATCTTTGATATAAAAGGAGAACAATAACATTCAGACTGGTTTCCCTTTTGTTATTAAGAAGCACAGCATCAACTTAGAAGCCCAATCATAGCTGTCTTTAAAGAAGTTGGACATACTAAATGTTTCACCAGGGTAGCTCTTCAGTGTCTTTTAGGAAGCAGTCAAAAACATGTCAAAAGAACGAAAAAGTTTCCATCACCCTTTTTTTAGCTCACACTGAGAAACCTATAACACCAAGTTGAAGTTCAATGCAAGAATTGCCAAAATTGCCAAGAATATGTTAGAGTTTCGTATTAATCCCTCAAACTGTGATTGAATACCAGAATGTTGATCAAAGTAGTTTTACTTTACTTGCTTACTCATATTTATATCTATATATTCTAAAGTCCCCTTTTTATTACTTGAGGCTTACTGGTGCTTACTTTTTATTACTTAAAAAATCTCCATTAACTATTTCTTGACATCTGACATCATTCCCATCTCACTAGATTATGACCGAAAATTAGACATAATCTCCATTAATATCTACATAAACTGCAACTGAATTTTATGAAACTTTTGTAAATAACTGTGGAACACATTAGGTGTGCTATGTTAGTATTTAACAGAATCAGAGAGGTGTCTGCAGGCATTCTGCCCTGCCTGTCATGTGATGTATTATGTATTCCCCAGGGTCTCCATCCAGTGCAAGCCACTTGTTTTGCTACCCTATTCCCCTTCTCTTTGACCCTTAAATCATTCAAAGAGCCTAAAAACCTCCCACAAACAATGCTTAAACTAGCTCTGTTTTTGCAAGGAATCTGGGGTATGAGGCTATGACACAGATAGTCTTCCAAACAGGCTTCTAATTTATTAATATGAATTTAAATTTTGTAGGCACTAATTAAATGTGGAGGGCCTTGCACGCATCTCTAGGGCCCTCCTGCCCCACGGCATGCAGACTGAGTGTGTGCCAGATGCAGACGCGAACCCCACACGGTGAATAGACCGGAACTCTCAGCTTACTACAGAGAGTACTGAAGCCTGCAACTTTACTGATCGCCTAGAGTGAAAATGAAAAATTTCATAGGGATACATGAAGAACTGCTTTCGTCATGCCTTTTAATATCTGGTTAGCTACATACTGAGCGCCTGCGGACTAAAGTGCAGTTATGTGCAAAGGAAGATTGAACCAGAGCTAAGAGACCTGACTTTTCGTTTTGGTTCTTTCCAATCAGTACTCAGTGGACTTGTGAGGCACTGTTAAGGAGCCTTGTGGGATCCAGAATATGATTCCCATGAATCTTCTCACTTTCCACAGCACTGAACACAAATGACCATCTGTAATCAGAATTCCGAAATGTCTGTTCTAGCAATGAACTATCTTTTGGGATAGTTAAGCCAACCTGCGATTTGAAACCAAAATGTTATTTTAGTGAATTAAAAATATTTTCTTTGGTTATTTATCCTTTTCTTTTTATGTGGCATATAATTATATATACCATAGACAAAGAATAAAATCTGGAAAACATTTGTAGCAAAGATTACATACCAAATTTATACTATATTTGATTTAATGTTTTGCCCCCATAGCTAATAATTAATATGAAAGTAACCACAAAGTATAATCCTATTTCAAAAACATTTGAATGTTGTCTTAAATTTCATATTAGAAACTAACATATCTAGTATTTTCTTATTTTAGAGTTTCTAGTGAAGATAAAAAGCATGAATAACTAATAATTAGTTTTGAGATTTGAAGTATAAATACGTACTGTTTATAAGTATATTCACTGTCATTTCTGCCTTAGGGCATTTACAAGTCTTAGCAATTAGCACTTAAACACTCAGTGGCAGTTGGAGGGGAGGGATTATTTTAAGCACTTGAGGAGTAGTTTCAGTTCACTGGACTGTATGAGAGCAGAGATTCTATGTTCTTTTCCTGCATTGAACTTAGCTTACAGGTATAAAAGCTATGCAAATACAGCCTCACAACTCATGTTCCTAGAAAACAGACCTTTGTAAGTATATGATCTGAAGTCAGAGCCAGGAAAAACATCACTATTGCTATGAGAGACATCATCAAGCAACAGCTATAGCTACGGGTCGAGGAACACAGTTAGTTCCACACTAGAGGCCAGCACAAAAGGAGACACGGAATAAATAACCCAAATTTTCCCCTCCTCAGCTTGACCTCTTTCTGGAATCAGAGGAAAAGAAGGCGTGTTGATGCATGTGTGGAGAACGGCATCCTAGCGAGGTGTCTAACGTGAGCTCCGAGGAGAAAAGGAGGCCATCCAGCACAGACATCGCTCTTGGGAAACGTAATGCAAAAGTTCTGGAGAAACGAACAGTTGTGTGTATGTGCATACCGGCAAGCATATGTGCATAACACACATGAAAAGAAATGGAGAAACATTACCTGTGATCTCAAACAGAACGTTTGCATGTGGCCACAGGGGACAGCTTAGGCTGAACCACGTGAAACTGCTTTTTGTAAGATAAATAATGATCAGTGATCAAATATCAGCAATGCTTACCCTACTTTCTCTGACTACACCGTGGAAGAGCACATACTAGCTGTGAATGAAGGTTTCAGGGGCTAGAAATTTTGTGATCAGGAATGACAAAGGGGTGACACCGTCACTTGTCAGTGTTTCGCATAAAATTTGGAAAGAATAGCGGTGTGGTCCAAGTTCTGCCACCGCCTAGAAGAGGGCAAACACCCTCACCGCTCCATCTGTTTCTTCTCTCCTTGATGATGAGAAAGCACAACAGCAAAGCACAATGGTGCTGAGCAAATGACGTGCTGAGTGGGTAACTAGATGATACCTAAGGTCGTTCGCATTTCTACTTCCCTGTGACCCCAGGTATCGTTCTTAATAGACGCCACATGTGAGCTATGGAGAAAATAGGTGCAAAAAGTTCAACTGCTAGATGTTAAGTGAGGCCCCTCGGTGTATTAGATACCCTCCAGGAATTGTGAGTGCTGTACTCCACAGGGCTGACCAGCCACCATTTTATTTGTGTGAGGCTCAACAACTGGACCCTCTGCAAGCCTCCACCCCCTGAAAAAAAGGTGTCTGAGGAATATCAACCACACTTTCATCTCTATAGCAGTGTACAAAACGCTGAGAAAACACGCTGAAGCAAAGTCAGGCTCACAAGGTTGAACACTCAGTGGCAGTTGGATGGGAGGGATTATTTTAAGTACTTGGAGGAGTGTTTCAGTTCACTGCACTGTAAGCTCTCTGAGAGCAGAGATTCTATCTTCTTTTCCTGCACTGAATGTCTAGTGTGAAGCATAGGCTGGCACTTAATAGGCTAGTTTCTCAAACCTATGATTAATAAGTGACTTTCATTTTTTTAATCCAAATAACCAATGATATATGGTTATGTGCATCGGTCATAGAAACAGGGTAACATAGAAATGAGAACAATGAATAAGCCGAGAACAGAGAATGTTTACTCAAATTGTACAGTGCAGATTTGTGGTTCAGCCCTAGAAAATGTATATAGCATGGCTGGGGATGGGTTTTCTCTCTCCATTATATGATGTTTGTTGTAGCATCTAAATATACTAAAAACAGCATTTACACAGATCTGTAAGAGGTCATGGATCAGCAACTCAGAGAGAGATCAATTACCTCAGGCTAACCGGCCTAGTGAAGGCAAAGGTCCTGAACCCATGGACAGCAAGGAAATCATAGAAGAGAAAATCATCAGCTTCAGGCTGAAAGGAAGGCTGCTCTTCATGGGGTCACCCTGAAAAGGACAAACTTGGGGCCAAAGTTCCACTTGTCTTACTAGACAGACTAAATCTGGATCCTAGAAGATATAGGCAAAACCAATAAAGAACTGTATTCTACTTTGTCCAACATATTGTAAATAGTTACTAGCCAATGTTATTGTGAAAAATACTTTACGGTTAGTATTAAAAATCATAGTCAGTTAAACATACTCATTCCTGCCTGTTCATATGTGTGAACATGAGTCAGATCCTAAGTCTTTCTAAGCTTTAATGAGCTTTATCTATAAAATAAGAATAATAATGATAATAGTACTATGAACATTCCTCATATAGATAATGACAGAAATATGAAATTCCCTTAACATGCATTGCACAGAACTTTGCATATATTAAATATTTAAAAAACGTATTAAATAGCTCCTATTAGTGGTAAGTTAGTATAATAATTTCCTAGAGCTTAAAAATTTTGTTTCTAACTTTTTCTAAATATTCAATATGAGATAAAAGCTAATCTATTAGATTTTCTTTTATGTACTTCATAAACATCTGGTATATGGCATTAGTCTTCTGAGAAAAAAACAGGAAGTATGTTTGATAAGAACAAATATGTAAGTGAAAACTAAAACCGGTCGGGTATGGAGGTGCACACCTGTAATCCTAGCACTGGGGAGGCTGAGGCAGGAGGATCACTGTGAGTTTGAGACCAGCCTGGGCTACAAGTAAGCTCAAGGCCAGCCTGAACTGCATAGTGAGACCCTGCCTCAAAAAGACAAAAAAAACTAAAACCAGTATCTTTACTGATAAGTAGATTATAAAGGCACATCCTCTTTTTTAGTGACTTTCCTCTAGTTCACTTTGCAATATACCAAAAAAACAAGTGTTTCATTTATGCTTCCCTTATTTAAGGGATTTAAAGGAATTGTGTACTATGTTCTGTGGGCGGTGTAAACCTAGGACAGGTCCAGTTCCTGAAATATGTAAGCCCTTTCACCTGTGCTTTGTTTGAACACAGATGTCTTTGCAAACAACACCAATTACAACAGAACTAGCTCTTAGCCAATAAATACACAGACAAAACTCCCTGTTCAGACTTATACTTCAGTTTAAATGATACAATTTGGGGATTTATATATACTTTGAATACATCAAATCTTAATACATTTTTACCTTCATTTTACGCAAATAGTATTAGACAGAGTTACATTGAGAAAATGCATATTACAAACACATAAAGGTATCATGTATAATTCCAGCATAATTAAGGCAACTCAATAATTTCTCAGGATCAGATATTATGATATTACTACCTATGTGTCTCTGACATTGTAATTTCCTCTCTGTGGTTTCAGATTATCTTTGTATGATATTACTCTATAAGTCTATAGCAAATTAGAAATGCAAGTAGCGTAGGACTGCAACACTATGGGAAAAAAGAATATCTTGCAATCTGTTAGAGGAAATAAGATGTAGTCCATGTCCTGATTTAAGTGAAGACACAATTTAACCTATAAAAATGACCAGATCAATGACACATCGTTGTATTTTAAAGGCGCTGCCATTGTATAAAATTTTCACCAACTAACCACCCCATCAATCAAACGCCTACTGAGCACTCAGGAAGAGCAAGCCATAAATGCCCTCCTTTCAGTTCCTTCTCAGAGCTATCAAAGTCATGCCATCCTACAAAACAATTTTTCCCATGGACTCCTCTATGTTTTGACCATGACAACATAAAAACCTTGGATTCTGAACATTATCCTTGGTAATAAAAGCTATGTCTAGACTACTACTTCAATTTTCTTGCCCTATGATTTCACTGCAATGACCAAACAGCATGAAAGATTGTTTTATTACTTTATGACAGCTTAATTTTCCTTTGATATTTTTCTGCATGAATTTTCTAGGGAAAATAAATTTTTTAAGAAAGGAAAATGGTTTACTACTTCAGCAAGGTCCAAGATGAATAATGTGGTATAAATTAATGAGCATCATTAATAACAATTTGAAACACAATTTCCAACAAATATTAATATACAGAGTAACAAATATGGCATTAAAATAGCTGCTAAGACCACCCACCATGAAAATAAGTTAATCACTTGATTAATATTACACTTCTTCCTCAGGAACATTTTCTAGACTAAACCATGAAATATTATAAATATAATTTATGTCAGAATAACTAATGACTTACTAGAATTCCATAGCAGTGAGTCTAAATTTTTTTTTAAAATATACTGATGCCAATCCTCATTTAAATGTAAGATGAAGTCACAGGGAGATCATTGCCTTTATTTAAATAAAACCATACATTAACATCTCTTTTTTAATGGCAACTTCACAGCATAATTCTGCTATTTTCTGGCCTCCTCTTATATGCAGTATTACTTTCAACTCGCCTCTCTACTTCCACCTTGTTTGAAGGTAAATGTGTGATACTTGTATCACATGTCAGGGTTTTCATACCTGACTCCCAGAGTAAAATGAGATCACAGTTAACATGGCAGCTAGTCTCTGTTTTCAGAACGAATTCTAGTGAGGCCTCAAGACTCATGTGGGGGAAATAGGTGAGAATCATGGTAATATAACAGAAACAAATTTTGGTTAGGAGCAAACGTAGTATTACGGAATCATCTTGTTGAGGATTATTCTCTCCAGTTGGGCAGCAACTTGACTGTAATCCGCAGGGGTCAGGTTGAACTAAGCAGCACTGCAGCACCAGAGCCCAATTCCAACGGGCTGAGGACGCCCGAGCGAGAGTGGGAGTTCAGGCACCCCCCCCGCCCCCCGCCCCAGCAGAGCTCCTGAAACGGAGCCTCGGCTCCAACCCGAGCGAGTTAAGCATATCATTAGCCAAGTACCTCTGACCTCTTTCATGTTTCCTGAACAACTAAAGAATCAACCAATTAACTGAGCCTAAAGAGGAAGGGCTTTTATAGAGCTAAAAATTTGCCTTCCTTCCACATGTTTATTGAGTAATTAAAGATTTGAATGATTTCCTCCTATTCTTTTCTGAATTTTAACCTCTGATGTTAACCTGTTTTTTTCCTCAAATAGAATTTAAACCAGTTCATTTCATTTCAAGTGAAATTTAAAAGACTATTTCTAGAAAAGATATTCTCCAAATTTTCTTCAGCCATCTCTCTTTCCTCTTGTACTTTCAAGACTATGTATATGTAATTATTGAATTACATGAATTATTTTACAGAAGTTCGATATAGTCTAACCCTGGCTTCAGGGCTTTCACACGAGCACACTGTTTCAGGCACAGCTGCTTGGGTGTCCCTGTATACACTCCTTCGTTTGACCTCCTGCTCCCTCAAAACTGCTACTTCAATGCCTTTGAATTCACGGAGGATGGGTAAGAAGTCAATTATATCTTGGAAGTTTTATCATGCACATTAAGTACTTAGAGAAAATGATCTGTGGCCCCCAGTAACGCCCTGGTCATTTTCGGTTAATGAGGGCGGGTGCTCATTACTTTAAAAATCCTGTTGAGATCTGGTACTACTCAGGGGCTCAAAATCATGAGATAACCGCTGGAACTCTGTTACCTTTGGCAGTGCAGACACACTCAGTGGAAGCCAGATTTAAGAGCTTACATTGTATGTAAGGAAAGAATTCAGGAGCTGGCAACAGTGGACACTATAGAAGTTCCTTCCCTTCTAAGAAGGACACAGGCTTATTTGGCAACAAGAATCTTTATTATGATGTATGGGTTAGTAATTAAAACTACATTGATTAATCTATACAAGTCAGTTGGAGAGAGACGAGTACACAAAGTCACCAGTGAGGAGAGAGGCTACGCAGGGGGGTGTGCTGCTGAGCGACAGGGAGTTGCTTATGTAAGAGGTTATAAAAACAGAATTTGGCAGAAATTTGTAAGTTGAATAAGACTTTACCATCATTTTGTCTAAAACTCCTGCAACTCTGCCCCTTCAAAACCAATAAATCAAAAACTGTTTAAAATTTTAATTTATGTTTCAAAGTTTTTGGAGCCAGGTATGTTGTTGTTAGAGTAAGTGTTTTCATTTGTTTGCTTAACACAGCGTAACGCTCCATATTCTCTGAAAGGGTCATTTTGCCCAGGTCCCCTGCCATGACCGGCTCAGTCCCCTGTGGCTCAGACCCTAGTTCCACTGCCTGAGTTAGCTCCGGGCTACCCCCGTGAGGGCGCTGGGGTCACTGGTAGCCAAGCAAAATCAGATTTAAAGAAAAAGCACACGAAGTTTCCCTAAGCAGTGAAGTTTAACTCAAGAGAATTCATTCAATTCTGTGGCTCTAGAGTGAAAAGTGACAAAAGTTCAAGGCCACCGTTGTCCACCAAACGACTTGCAGTTCAGGCTTTCGGCGCTGTTCTCCACATCTCGGCCCCTCTCCCCCTTACCCACTTCTCAGATGCTCATCTTTAGTTGCTGTTTCCTTCCAGCCCTTAAATCTAGTGCTGCTTTCCCAAGTCACTTAAAAAGCCCACTGTTTCCATTAGTTCTGAAAGTTTGAGTTGACATTAAGACGCATATTTCTGGCCAAACATTTGCAAAATTGACTTAGGCCTTTAGTTTTTGTTTTTTTCTCCCCAGTTTTGTTCGCCCCGTGAACCACATTGTATATATATATATATATATATATTTTTTTTTTTTTTTTTTTTTTTTTTTTTTTTTGCGGTACTGGGGATCGAACTCAGGACCCTGCGCTTGCTAGGCAAGCGCTTATTCCACTGAGCTATATCCCCAGCCCCCAACATTGTATATAATTAAGGTATTTTCACCCACTAACAGCTTAAAATGTTGTTTCAATAGCTTACAAATAGCAAAACATCGTATTAAAAGTTGCCCAATGGGTAAAGTTTTCTTTAATTAAGAACTGAAAGTATATCTGTTTCTTGCTCTTGGCATAGCAGATTTATCAATAAATTGCATAATTGCAGAATTTTAAATGTCACGTGGTGGGTGGCGTCTTACATTTTATTATAGGCTGCTGTGCATATAATTTAAAGTTCTTCCCCTTAAGTATACAAAGCTATTCTAAAATTGACTGTTGACTGACCTACACCGGATATAAACAGAAACATAAAATACTGAACTGAAGAAGACAAACCAGGCATAACTACTTTACTTAAGCATGTCACATCTTCTCTCTTCTTCTTAGCTCTCTATTTAGATTCAAAGTAAACTTTCTTAGTTCTGAAATATTTGGAACACAAGGATATAAATAGTGGTGCCTTTCTGCTTGAAGACAAATACAGCTCCGTATCTACACCCTGCCTAAGAGAAATATTTCAAGTCCAATGTGACTGTTAGAACTCAGTGGTGTTAAGCATACCACCACAAGCTTTGAAGATAGGAAAAGAAAGATAAACCACCTATATTTATTCTTTTAAGTTTTGTGGTCAGCACGAGACGACAAGATGCTCTCTTGTTATAATTTACTGCGTAGTGATGCGTTAGTGGAAATTAACCGATGTCCCATCCATCCGCAGTGTCCGGCCCTGACTTGGAAGAACGTGAGTGAGGCGCAAGGTCCAGGACCCGCCCTAAATCATGAAGATGTTCAGGGCAAGCAAAGCCCAAGGTGACACGACGGCATGAAAGAAGAGAGCAGCTTTCAGCATGCTGTTTCTAGACGTCAGAGACCCCATTCAGGGTTTATGTCCAGAGCTTAAACAATACTTAATAAAATCTAGTACTGAAAAATTGTAGTATTATGAAAAAATTATAAAATAAAGAAAGTTTTGAGTACTGAAGTGATGAAGCTAATTTGCTTTTGTTTTATTTATTCCAGTGGTGGGGAGGGCCGGGGCTGGGGCAAAGGGGTACGACGCGAACAGGCACATCAGCAGCGAGAGGAGAAACAGACAGCGCTGGGCTCGGTACCCCACAGATGCAGACTGGCACCGCCGTGCCTCCACGCATGCGCTCCGGCGGCAGGGCGCCTTTGGGGGGGTCGTTGGAGGACATCAGCGGCAGATCACTACAGAGCCAAAGCTGGGAGGAGACTGTCCGGGAGCGCACGGACACACCGTCTATACCACAGGAGAGTCTGGGGCCTCATGTGACAGGAATGTTACTGAAATGTAATAAATGAGGGACACAAATGTTAGCTTTACGCCACGACAAATATGAGATTTACTTAGGATACACTGAAAGACAGAAAGCACAGAATCTGTTTAAAAAGGTGGGTTTTGTTCTCACTGGGCAGTGGACATACAGCGATAGCCATTACTATGTTAAATAGCACCTTATAAAACAAATTGTCCCTTGGCCCACACACCATTTTTAACATCTCCTGTGACACATATGGGGATAAAAAGTCTGTTGGTAATTACAATATTTTAAACCAGAGCTTGTCTCAATTTTACATTGAAACTTATGTCTCTCAGTATTAACACACAATGAGGTTTGCAGGTCCGCAACTCCATGGTCAAGCAAGCAAGCCCTGAGCTTCGTTTTATGTGTGACTTTCTCATGAGGAGTTCATCATTTTAGGCAGGGACAGCACAACAGCAATGCTCCCTATAGACTGTTCCCTGCAGTCCAACCACACCAGTGCGGGTTTCTAGCTATCACATTTGTGGTGATTCTAAATATTTTGAGTAGAAACATTTGAGTATTTCATTAGATTCTGATGTCATCACGTATAACCACTTACATATTTAAATAAGTTCTTACATTTTAGATGAATTTTCTCTTCTTTGTCCTCTATATTGTAGTTGGGATATTAGACTGATTTGTTGACATTAGGTATATGGGTGATTTATAGATATTTCCTTCCACATCAGCCAGGTCCGACAAATCTATTTTTTAAAGAAAATATGAAGTCTCATAGGAATGGGGAGATTGCTTTGAGATGACCAGAAGTGCTTAGTAATAGGATTGTAAGGTAAAGGGGTCTGAAAGTAGCAAGTGTAGAGAGGACTAGATAAAATATTTACTATGTGAGGATCCAATTTGTAAGTCCTGAAAAGCATGGATCCCAGCAAACGAGCTGAAAGTAGTAGCTACTAATTATCAACTTGCACGTACAGAGAGGCATACAGAAATGACAACCACACCACAATATTTGTGAGGTGCTCCCTGTGTGCACTGCCTCGAGCACCCTAAATGCTTTCACTTAGTCTATCCTCCTAAGATCTCTACAGACAGATTCATAAGCATCCCTGTGTCATAGACAGAAAGCAGACACGGAGAAGGCAGGAAACTTGTCCATGAACCCTGGGCCGTCGAGTGGCCCGGATGAGCTCTGCACATGGAGTCTGACTCACTCCGCACCTTCTCCTGTGCTCCCACAGCTGGGCGATCAGGTCAAACCAATCATTAGTATGGAACACTATTTCAAGAACTATTAATTCCATCAAAATAATGTATTTCCCATAAAACATAATTTGGTTCTACTTACATTTACTTATCACACATTCTCAGAGTGGTACTCCACAAATCAGTTTACCAGAAGAATTAGTGAATTCTAAAAACTATCACATAACCCTTCAGAAATCAGCTTCAAAATGCCAAGACAACAAATTCTTGACCCTTCTAATTGGCTCCAGGAGGTATCATTACCACGCTAGAGGCCCAGACCTGAGGCTCGTGGCTATACCACCTCTGACCCACTCCCAGCCCTCAGCATGTCAGGATGCAGTGCGTCGTGGTATATTTGCTACACTATCTAGAAAGGTTGTATGTGGGGTACATCAAACATGGATAAGGAAATAAAAGATGAGCAAGATCATGAGGAGAAACCACGCTGGTGAGTGTGGGGGTCACAGATCTGACTGTCCAAAAGCTGACCAGTCCCATCTGCTGCTGAGTTCCCTCCCAGTGATCCCACACTAGGAGGAAATGAAAAAAACAACCTTCTGCCTGGGGCAGACACATTAACCTCTGCCCATGCACAAATATTTAGGTAAATAACTTCAGTGTTTCGTGGGCTCAGATGTAATAGTTTCCTTTAAATAGCTCCTTTCTTTTTTTCTTTTTTTATTTTAAAGAAAATAGTACAAAAAAGAACAATAGCAAAATACACACAATGCAAAGCAAGGACATTAAAAATGATACGGGGTTTTAAACCAAATGATAGGGATTAATAGTGGTTGTTATGTTACATATTGTTATCTTCAATGAAGTTGCTCAGATTACCAGATATAAGAACAGATTGATCAAATCATTTAGGGGAATAAGAGAATAATAATTTAAAAGAGCATTAGCGACAATACATAGTGTCACTAGGCAGGATTGTAGGAATTCACCAATGGTTGTTATACTGCAAATCATTGTGGTCACATACATTGCTCAGACTACCAGATACAAGCATGGATTATTCTTGTGCATTACAATACAGTCTTAAAATACAGTATATTTGTTCACATTTATCATAAGAGTAGCATAGGACAGGATAGGAGAGATAAGGTTCTGCTCCTCTCTAGCTGTGGAGCCCAGGTGCTTTCCATGCACTCATCCAAAAAGGGCACGAAGGTGTCCAGGCCATGAAAGCATACACAGGGTTAGAAGAATGCCCACTCTTCTTCCTGGGGTGAGATGGACTCTCAGCGCCACCTTAATTTGCATTTCTCTGGGGGCCAGCGATGATGAGCACTTGTTCACGTATTCGTTGGCCATTTTAGTTCTTTTGAGAAGTATCTATTGCATAGTTTCTCCTCTATGAGAAACGCTGTAATACAGCGAAATAGAAGACAAGTAGGAAGCAGTGAGATGTTCAAACATTTCCCCAAATTATATATTCTGTGGTTTTAAAAATATTTCTATATATATGCTAATTTGTTTCATTTATACCAAAAGTTTATCTTAGTTATTGAAAAGGAAGATAGTCTTATCTGTTTCTTTCTTTTTTGTGTGATACTTTTGGGGTTATGTCTTGTACTGAGTAACTAAAGATAACGATACACAGTGTAATATATATTACTATTTTCTTATTATTTGGCTACGAAAGTTTGTTTTACTTTTTCATAAAAAAAGAAAGTAGACTAAAAGCTGAAGTGTACAAAGTGTTTGACAGGGTCAGATATATAAGTACAAAATTAATATTATACGTTGCTATTGTTCCAGGGTAATTTTTCCATGAAAATCTTGGGGTATAAATTAGAAAGCCCCACTGTACTTACATATAAACAAGTTCCAAATGTATGTGAGCTCTGTTCAGTGGTTGTACTTAACTAAAACTTTAAGTCATATTTACTTGCTTATCTCTAACTCAGAATGCCTCTAAAAAGCACAATATATATTGTTGTGACTATTTTATATCAATGTAGAAAACTGAAAACCTTATTTAATTTTTCTCCACAAATCAATTTAGGAAAATCCTGTGTAATATAGAAATAATACCTTATATATTACTTCTAGAGATTTATAATACCTACTCTTATTTAAAGTATCTTCATGACAACTCTACCAGAAAACAATTTTACAAGTCTAAAAGAGAGGCACAAATAGATTAAGTACTTTCCCTAGATCACAAACTTTTATCTTGCAGCTGGGTGGAAGTAGAATTAGGCTCCTAAATCACAGGACTCCTGACTTCTGCCCTCACTTACAAATAAAGACTTACAGGCTCAACTTCTCAAAATGTATGATCTCACAGCTGTTCAGAGAAAGATGAGACCAAAAGTCCCATGAAAAGGCCCATCCAGTTAATATGGATGAATTATCAGCTTTTTATCCTGTTGGGAGTAAACTGCTCTTTGGAAATGCTACACATTTGCTTGTGAGGCAAATGAGTATGTAAACACTGGGTTTGCACTGCTGCTACGATTCTATGATGTCTTTCATTAAAATGGCTCAGAAGAGAGTCCTGTATTTCACCATTAGATGGTGCTAGCAGAGGCTTAATGGAAACAGCCTCAGAATTTGCTGATGTAATGAATCATAGGGTTTAAACAGGTTTACTCTACAATCAAGCCTGTGCTTCTCTCCCAGACAGGAGCACACCCACACCATCATTTAAAAGTAAAACATCTTCCAAAGCTACTCCATTATTCAGTTAATTATATTTCTGCCAGGACAGGAGTCCTTTTTAATCACAACTTCAACAGCAAATGAAGGATTCTAAAATTCTGTGTAGGAATATGAATGTATTTCACTTTGTATGCAGCTTGCGAATGCTCTCATTATGTCTTTATTAATGTTTTTCAACAGGTTGTGCCAGGTTGGAAAAGACTAAACGTTCCTTGCAATGTATTTGTCCTAATAAATTCTATTATTAATTATGCTTACAATGAGAAGCTCAAGAGACTAGTCACAGCACACAGCACATATCACCCTTTCGTGAGTAATGTGTTCTCTAGCACACAGTTTATGGGGTGGTCTACATTTCAGCTAATGCAGCACGGTAGCAGATTTTTATTTCCTAATATTGAAGATACTATGTGAATCAAAACTCAGGGCAAGGCCCTGGACTTCTGTGAAAATAAATGAAAAAAGTGTTAAAGACTTCAAACTTACTAACACCGTTTTTCCCCCCAACACTTGTAAAGTTACTGTTTTTCTGTATCTGCCCCCACTGGGGAAGGAGGCTGGGAGAGTGACCTGAGGGTGAACCCACTGGATCTTCCAATACTCATTTAACTCGGCGTTGCAGTCTGTCTTCCCCTTTTCTCTCCTTTTGTTCTCCCTCCACTCTCTCTCTCTTTTACATGAATAAATTTAAAGTGCATAAATGTGTAAATGAAAATCAGCACAGTAGAGTTCTCTTTTCCATATTAAGTTTACTCACAGAACAAGTTTCACCTTTATAAATAAACACCTTTATTTCCCCAGTTCTGTAACCCCCGAGGAGAACCCCTGATGGCTTAAAGATAAAAAGTGTGGTCGTTGCTGTAAGAAGTTTCTCATCTGTTTTGAAGCAATGTTTTCCAGGCGTCTTATCAAGACCTCAGATTAACTCCTAATATACCTGTTGCTCACACAGGGACTCAGGAAGGGTTTTCATGGGGGAAATAGCACAGTAACTGCTTGGGTTGCCAAGTGGGCAGAAGAATTATGTAGTTTCCAACTAAGAAGGAACTGATAATCTGCTTTTTTTTCCATTTTCAAAAGAACGCAATAAGGCTATGCTATCAGTTTCTCAAAAATCCTCATTTGATTTTGGCTGTGATGAGTTAATTTAGCTATTCGTGGTTCTCTGGCAAAGCTGTGAATTTTATGGATAGGTTAGTTTGTGTGAGTGATCAGGGCATATGCCTGACTCAACAGTTTCCTTGGACGTCTGCCTCAGCTGCAGTACCATCTAAATTCTCATCAGTAGCTTTTCATCTGGGTTAAGGTATTTCCTATGGAAAAAACGCACAGCGGCGCTCACTGATTTGTCAGACCGGCCAGCTCGGGGCAGCAGCGGAACGATGTGAGTGCAGGAGGGCGCGACGCAGAAAGCCAGATCTCTCTCGAGAGAAGCACAGGGGGCTGGATAGCAAAGGCAGTGCCCGAGCTCCTGGCACTAAACCAGGGAATAAAGATGGACATTCTCTTGCTCTAAAGTAATTTCTGGGAAGGTAAATACAGTCTGAAGAATTGCATGGGACTTGACCACACCCACTCAATAAATGTGTATCAAGCACATAATCGGTATCTGCTATTTCTGTCTCTTATCAGTTTCTTCCTTGGGCATCTGTTCTATCCTATCCAAGGGGACCCAATAAACTTGCCAACCATGGCACCCTCGCTCCTGTACCCATCTCTGAATAGTGTCCCTCCCTAAGGTCATCTGTTGAAACCCTAAGTGCACCTAAAAATAGGACCATATTTTGAAATAAGACCTTTGAAATAACTGAGGTAAAATGAATCCCTTACAGTGAGCCCTAAACAAATATGGCTGGTGCTGTAAAAAGAGGAAATTTTAGACTAAAGCCATAAAAGACCACATGAGTTTGTACCAAGAAAGCGGTTATCCATAAGTTGAGAAAAGGGGTCTCAGGAAAAGGGGGGACATCCTGTTTTGGACTTTTAGTCTCCAGAACTGTGAGAAGTAGATTTCCACTATTGAAACTACTCAGTCTGTGGTATCGTGCTGCGGCATTCCCGGCAAATTAATATACTGACTGTGGGAATAACAGACTCAGCCTGACCTCGCCTGTGCTCCTGGTCACAGTGTGCACCACAGGAGGCTGGTGACCTACACAGGGTTCTGATTTGGAGGAAGGAAAGTGCTGTATTCCTGCACTGGGAGTAGCTGCAGCCTGTCAGAGAAGGAATGAACACAGTATATTTAAGGAAGTCAATCTGAGACAGGCACAGACACAGGGAGAGACAGATTGAGAGATTTCGTGACCTTGTCCCTGAAACTAGTTAAGCTAGAAGGCAGATTCACCTTGGATTTGCTAATTAAACAAAAATAATTCTGTTTTGTATATTGGTTTGAACGGATTTTGTACTTGCAAATGAAAATGTTCTCATTCGGCTATCTATTATACATATATTTCAGGTAAAGTAGAGACATGATATGAAGAAGGATTTTAGTCATCAGGAAATTTTAGTATAAATGGAAATAAGAAATCTCTACATGAAATGCTAGCAGACAATATTACATATTAAATCACAAATCCCAAATGAGTTTCAGTGAAAATAAATGAGGGGAACGTAGCAAAGAGAGAAATTGTCCTTGTTGACGTGAGCTAGAGAGAAAGGATACATGGAGAGGAGGAGCACGGGGTTGGGACCAACCGGAGGAAGGGAGCAGGGCGAAAAGGAGAGCAGAAGGAGGGGAGGAGGGAAGGCCCGCCCTTTGTTGACCACAGGGGTTCTGTTTCTTGTTGCAATGTAGGAGACTTCCAAGAGTTTGGTTTTTTTTTTTTTAAGTTTTAGACTTTAGAGCTTAAGAAAAATAAATTCACTCAATATCCATTACAATCTAAATCAATCCTCTTTCTTTCTGATTTAGTTTGTCTGGCTGCATCTCGTACAACCTCACTTTCTTTCACAGGATCCATGGGTAAAATGCACTAAAATACAATAGTCAGCAAAAAGTGGCAGATTTATTTCCTCCACCCTAACTGCAGAGCCATTAGGATGAAGCAACTGGCCAGAAAGCTGATCTATAAGAAGTAGTGAAAAGTCACTGGATCAGTAAAGAGAGAGACCTTCCGCCACTGTCTTCCTGATCCATTCTCTGGCAGTTAGAACTTACCCTCTCTCAAAAGAGA
Source organism: Dinomys branickii (assembly GCA_004027595.1). Lineage (NCBI taxonomy): Eukaryota > Metazoa > Chordata > Mammalia > Rodentia > Dinomyidae > Dinomys > Dinomys branickii. The sequence continues at coordinate 115,592 of PVLD010004589.1, forward strand.
TTGTGAGTAAATAGTTTCAACACTTTTGGGGTGAAACAGTACAGAAATACAAACCTGCCTGAAGAATCACTCATCTATCTCTAGCCCACATGCATAAAGATCAACCAACAATCTGTTTTGTTCCACTACAGTGAGGTGATCAAGCTTTAGGGCACAAGGGTAACCTAGAAGTTGCTACTATACCATGAATTTTGTTAATATTGTTCTACCTTGCTGATGGCTAATATTATGACAGTTCTCTGGTTCTTTCATAGATATGAATATCTCACCATTAAAAGTGGGTAATTAAGACTTGGAAGAAAGAGTCGGTAATTCCACCTTCTGCTACTCTCTGCCCCATGGCATCTGTTCAGTATTGAGTTCATTGTGCATAAATGGATGAATCAGTCTCAGCACTGACAAGGCCCTCTGATGACTGGCAGGGCTCTCCTGCTGCACACTGAACCCCTTCATTAGCATGCTGCTTATTCTATTTAGCTCCAACATTCAAAAGCATTAGAAGGATTATTATACTTTAGGGGCACTGAACTTGGGCGGTAAAAAACATAAGGTCCCACATGTAGGGGATCTCTTCCCAATGAAGAGACAAACACATACTGTGAAGATACTCTGCCATAAAGGAGGCTTTCACTAGCTACAATAAGAACATAGAGGAAAGGCAGTGTAAATGCATCTCTGTGAATTGGGTAGACTTCTCTCTGAGGCAGTCTTGAGTCAATGTCTATAAAACTAATACTTTAAATTTTTCAGTATAAAATATAAGCAAAAACTATTCCCAGTAACTATATCCATATCAGCAAAGTTAGAACATTTATTTTCTTCTTTGTATTTGTTTTCCTTAAAAGTTCTCTTTTGAAAGAATGTGTTCTTGGCCTACTATTTGCCTTCTCTCAGGTCTGTGGTTGAAAGACAAATTAATGGTCTATTTCCTGGTGTCTACTTTGTCCAGCCAGGCTGGTGGCTGGATAAAACTCTAAGGAGACGTTCTTTTACAAGCCACCGTGATCCATTAGAACACTCTGCTGGCTTTCCTCTTGGAATACATGCCAACGACGGAGTAGTGAATCTTCTCTACGTTTACGGAATTCAACAAAGGATCAAGAACTCCAATTTAGTCCCACCAGCTTTCAAATGCATGGGAATGCTTCCTAGACTTTTCTGTACTGAGTGCTAGGAGCAGTTCTTTTTTTCTTTTTCATGCGATTCATAAATATTTTAGAGAACAATTGGGAGAGGCTGCTCCAGGAGCCACTAGCCAGTTTTCTTAGCAATGGTGGTTGAGCTGACAACTGATGGAACAGTGTGATTTTTTCTTTTCATTTTACCAAAGTAGCAAATACATCCTAGGAAAGAAGAACAGTACGCTTATGTGATTTGCCACACGTCTGTTGTGAAGAAGCCCAGATATCAGATTGTAGGATTTTCCTAGATCGGTAGATCAAGGGTAGGTGTGGAAGATGATATCAGTATTGCAGGTAGTTGTAGGGAAGACTTAGGTGGCAAAGCGGCCCAGGTTTGCAAGGGGAAATTGCGATTAAAAGTGGCTGATGGGCTGGGGGAAAGTGGCAGAATTGGAAGTACCAGTAGGGTCACCTGAGTCTCCAGGCTGAGACTAGTGAAGCCTACGAGGATGTGACGACAGGGCAGTGACTTAGTTTGCACTTTCAGAGTTCTGAGCGATGCAGGTGACCAAGCAAGACTAGAGGCAGGAGGCTGGAGCGAGGTGAGATGGAGGTCGCGGACACAAGGAGGCCAAGGCGCTGTGGGGGTCACACGTGTGGACATCAGTGCCTAGAGTGATGGTGGATCTGAAGCTGAGGGGAGGAGCACGGCGCCGTCCGCTCCTCCCTCACTGAGTATGAGGAATGACCCCAGCATCGGTAAACAGCAGTTATGAAGATAGAGAGGTCGATAATCCACCCCAGTGCCAGTGCGAAGGTTGTAGTAGGAAGCTAAGCTTTAATAGATGCTGAGGTCAGTGAAGTTTGTGTTCTGTGAGCACAATGGAAGCAGAATTTACTAGGGCCTTGGGGAAATGTGATAATATGATGGTTCAGCCCCAGAAAGACAAATATCATGTTTGCTCTCAAGTGTGGAAACAGCCCAAAAGATGTCCTGAAAATAGAAGTATTATTAGGAATGGAAAGGGGACTGGAGAAATGAGGGAGGGTGAGGAGAGCAAAAGGGGGTCTAAGGGTGGGTAGGTGTGATCAAAGTATGACACACACACGACAGAAACGTCTCACAGAAACCCATGTATTCATACAATTCATATGCACTAATGATCATGAGGTACAACGTTGTACATGACAAGCATTTCCCCCAGTAAAGAGCCATTATGTTTTAGAAAAACTAATGCCACTGGTATAAGTATTTTTTAATAAGCTGAGGGAAAGGAGTACAGAGCAGCACCAAAAAAAAGAAGGGCAGCAAAGAGGGGCTAGGACACTGGCCAGCATGAAATCGTCACTGAATTTTCACAGGGATAAAAAGAGGGTGATAATTTTCTTTTCTTTAGGTTTCTGACATTGTAGCACTGCTGAGAGGCACCGGCTGAGGACACTTGGTACAGCCTTGTCCTTTGCTCTGCCTTCAACTCTTCTTATTTTTACACTTAATGCCAGGCCACACCCTGGAAGGTACCGATTATCTTTTTTTTTTTTTTTTTTTTTTTTTTGGCGGTACTGGGGATCGAACTCAGGACCCTGCACTTGCCAGGCAAGCGCTTATTCCACTGAGCTATATCCTCAGCCCAAGGTACCGATTACCTAGCCTCTGGAGCTCCTGAATTTGTCACAGACTTGCTATGTCGTAGGTTAGATCCCTGTAAGCATTTTGTGTTTGACTTTTTTCCCAGATAAAATCTACCCAAGGAGCAAGCCACACATCAGAAGGCTGATTACTGTGCCTCATTGATTCCATCCCTAGACAGACCTCTCTGGGCATGTGCAATCGGCTTGCTCTACCTCTTGATGAAAGGGAGGGAATAAAAACTCTTTTGTTACAGTCTGGATAAGGGCTGAAGTACACCGGTGTGAAAGGGGAGGAGGAAAGTTAGAGCGCTGAGTGGACTAGGCTGGTCATTGCAGAGACAGAAGAAAGTACACAGAGGGGCTGGGGATGTGGCTCAGTGGCACAAACGCCCACCTGGCAAACACAACATCCTGAGTTCCATTCCCAGTACCAGAAGAAAAAAGTATATGGATTCAGGAGGCCTTGGGGACAGTTTTCTGAGGAACTGAGTGGGATTTGAATGTACTTCCAGAAATTTTACCAATTAGAAATTTATTGGGTTTGCAAGTTTCTTTTACAAAAATGCAAATATATCTAAGAAGCTTATGACTAGGGTGAGGGTGTAATTTAGTCTGAATTAGTTCCACCAGCTTACTTTCTGCTACCACCTTGCTGAGCTCAGCCATACTAAAGAGATGAGTCTTACTTGGGGAAAAAGTGTTTTGCATAAAGAATGTAATCACATGTAGCATAGAAAGCAGGAGTCTTCTGAATGAGAGAATCACCAAGGACTCCACAGAAACAGAAAGAGTGAGTACTGGGATTTGAGGACATACAAACACTAGCCTTGTCTGCTGAGAATATTAGATTTGGAATACTACAAAGTCATTGTCCATACCACTTCCATTAAGTAATTATTATTGATTTATATTTTAAAATGATTTCTTTTCACAATGCATTTTCTATTTGGTAGTAAATATCTGAAATTTTGTGAAGCCCCCTATTTAGTTTCAACATAAGTGCTAAATTTTATCTCTTACATCCCTTTTCTATGAACTCACATTTTTAAAATGAACACATAGCTGGGGATATAGCTCAGTGGCACAAGCGCCTGCATGGCAAGAGCAAGGTCCTGAGTTCAATTCCCAGTACCAAAAAAAAACAGACAAGAAAAATGAACACATAGATCCTCAAATGTTCAAAGTGTTATCTTTGAGTACAAATCTTGGTATATTTCAAACTTCACATAAGAGCCAGTGCTTAGAACTAAGATAAAACTAATGGAAAGAATGAGTTATGGCCAAAAATGTGGCACACTCCTCCCCAGACCTTCTTGGGTGGTAAGGCAGCACTAAAAAGAACAAAAATAACAACTCGCAGCCCAGCTGAAGCAGTTCCTGGATGTTTTCTTTTGTACTTGTAGTTCAAATATGGGAAAGCAATTCTTTTTATTAAAAAAAAATGAGAAGCATTAGCAAGAAGTTTGGACCAGCTAAATATCATAAAATGTTTCTCCAAAGGCAAAACATTACATAGGGAGATAAAAATAAATTTTTGTACTGCCAGTAAAGTTTCCACGGAAGTGTGCCTTTCTGTGTGAGTCACAAGTCTAAGGTCAGGTACACTGTGTCTGGCTGCGGAAGGAACAGATCGTGTTAGCCTTACATGTTGTCTCCAATAGCTCCTCTGCAACTCACCCGAACTGTCCTGCCTCATGTGCATGGGTCCCAACCGCCTTCACCAGTGTCATCATCTTCTTTTCTTAGCACCTTTTCTCTATCTACTGCTGAAGAGAAGCCTGCGACAGCAAGTCTTTGTGGAGAAAGGGCATAGTGGAAACGCTGGGTCCCAGCAGTACTGACCCTGACCATATTCAGGATTTTTACAGATCAGTAAACTGAAGGACAACCAGATCTTAAACCTTGTTCAGAATTATGCATTGATCATGCTCAGAGGAAGACCTTATCACGTGTTCTCTAAAAGTGCTGGAGACACGTCTCTATGCAACTTCCATATTTCTGCACATCTTGCATACAGGCACTGACAACTTTTGTTCAGAACCATCTTTACAGATATATTTATTTAGTGGACACCTTTGAAAAATACAGACAGTACTGCACTTCAGAAAAGAGGATGTTTGCTTTTGTCTAGTGTAACAAAACTATTATCTTCCTCTGGACCAAAGTCACGGCCCACTATGAAAGATATTCCCTAAATTTGGGGCTATTCTCTGGAAAAGCACACCACTGAGTACAGAAATGTCACCTAGCCAGGAGATGAACCTGGACTCAGTGCAGTGGTACAAATGCTTGTAGTTTACTCCCCGCTATTGTCATAAATAAAAATGGTCTCTAATTCAGGCATCTCATGCCCTGTGATAATATGCATAACTGTGCCAGGCTGACTTGGGATCATCACAGTTTTTAACAGAAACATAAAGTTTGGGGCATAGTCAATCACACAAACAAAATCTTAAGTAATTATGAGTCTCCCTGTTTGATTTTTTGAATCTAGGATTGTAATTAAATTACAATTTTGAGCATTATACATTAGGTATAATATAGAATATGCTTTATTCTTTAAATAAAATTATATATAAACAAATACACGTAGATATAGAATTTAATTGGTTTAAAATTAAACCTATCAAGTAGGTCTTCTTATCTCTACTTACAGGTTTATAAAAACAAAAAACCTTGAGACTTCCGGGAAGATGGCGACCAGGTGAGTGGCAGAGGGAAACTCTCCCAGAGACCGATCCTTTGCGCACGGGTGCCCGGTCCATGGATGCAAAATTCCAACTGATCGGGTTGCTCTCCGCAGCATGAGCATTAAAGGGCCGGCTGAACAAGCCACGGGGCGGCGAGAAGTGGGTGAATCCTGAGAGCTGGGCACCTGAGGGATCGGCGCTGCACTTGGGCCACAGTTCGGCTCCATCCGCGTACAGCCGAGAGAGCGATCGTGGCGGGACGGACCCTTCCAGCTCCTGAACCCGATCGGCTTGGAGGCAGCTGTAACCAGGATTTGTTGGAGGCGGCGGAGCAGAGTAAACTCAGAGAAGGCTCAACTGGGGCAGATTGTGCCAATCTGGGCAGCGGTCCGGGATCCCACTCAGAGCCCCGCCCCCGCAGCCGGCGACACGCAAACTGTGGCAGCTGCGGTCGGCAGGATTTCTGAGTCGGGAAGAAGCTCGATCCAGGGAGATACATCTGAACGGCCTTCCTGTCTGCACGATCCCAGGGTGAGTTGATTGGGCGCCCTAACCTGTTTTTCCTGAGTTGGGAAGAAGCTCTGCCCAGCGAGTGACATCCAAGCAGCTTTACTGACTGCAGGATCCCCTGGGTAGGAAGACCTAGCTAGGCGCCCTGATGGGATTTGTGAGAGGGGAAGGAGCTCCACCCAGGGAGGAACACCTGAGTGGCCTGCCTGCAAGGTCCCTGGGGCGGCGAGCTGTTTATGTGCCCCAGCCAGATCTCGCGGTAGGGAGTAGAAGCGGAAACCTCAGCAGACAGCTTAAGGGACATTCTCCCAAAGAGAAAGAATCACTGGATCAGCCTCTGCAGCAGATCTTTGCCTGCTGAACTGCCTGGGGAATTTATAGCTCCACATTTTGAATCTGATACCCAAAAATGGGAAAAAAGAGGAACAAAACGCAGTCTCAAAACTCAACCCCACCCAGAACAAGTTTTGAATGCGAGGATACAGGGGAACCAGGAAGCCACATACCTGCAAGTTATGAAACGATTGCATCCGAAATGAAACAACTCCAACAGGCCATAAAAGAGCTTAAAGCAGAAATAAGCCACATACCTGCAATGATATCTCAGACAAAAAACGAGCTGAAAACAATGATGGAAGAAATGTTCCGTACACATAGAGAAGAAATAGACAAAAGACTAGAAGAAAATAGGAAACAAATGGAAACGTTACAAGAGCAATTTAGGAATGAATTACCAATAATGAAACAGGTCCAAAGAGAATGCCAGGATTTGAAAACTTATGCTGAAAGCATGCAAAACCGTTTAAATGAAACCGAAGATAGAATTTCAGAACTTGAAGACAGCATGGCAGCTTATGAGCGTGAAAGGAAGAATCTCATGATATCATCAAAGACACAAGAAAGTCAATCCAACAGCTCCAAGATGAGGCAAAACGTAACAATATTCGAGTTATAGCAGTGTGTGAAACAGCAGGAGATCTCACAAACGATATAAAAAGAATATTTGCTGAAATAATAGCAGAAAATTTCCCAAACAAGGTAAAAGATACTGAAGTTGAGTTAATTGAACCATATAGAACCCCAATGATCCATAACCCAAAGAAAAACATACACAGGCATATAATAGTCAAGATCCCAGATATCCAACAAAAGAACACAATATTAAAAGCTGCTAGAGCAATGAAACAGATCACCTATAAAGGAAAGCCCATCAGAATCACAGCAGACTTCTCAACGGAAACCAAGAAATCAAGAAGAGCTTGGAGCGAGATATTACAGATTCTGAGACAAAACAACTTCCAACTCAGACTGATGTATCCTGCAAAATTATCCCTCAAATTCAATGGAGAAATAAAATATTTCCAGGACAAAGAACAACTGAAGAACTTCATGAGTGCCAAACCAGCATTGCAAAAAGCACTAAAAGATATTCTAGACAGAGAAAAAAGAGACCACAATCCCAAGAACAGTGATAGAAATAACTCCCTAAACAGAACAAGTAATTAAACAGTCAGCAAAAGAAGGAAAACATCAAGTAAATAACATGACTAGAATAAGCCAACATATAACCATGATAACCATTAATGTAAATGGCCTCAACTCAAAAGTCAAAAGGAAAAGATTGGAAGACTGGATTAAGGAACACAATCCAACGATATGCTGTATACAGGAAACACATTTTACTCAAAAAGAAATCCA